>JAUJYZ010000631.1:0-181897 GCA_033675265.1 Actinostola sp. cb2023
TACGAGCTCACCATCGACATCGAGCAGTCCTAGCACTTCGTCCAGTAGTACTTCGTCGGTCACGACGTCGGTACCTTCCACCACAAGTGTTCCAACCACAAGCTCATCGCCATCCACCTCCATCTCAAGTCCAAGTACTAGTACGCTGACCACGTCCAGTTCATCGAGTGTGTCGACAGTGACAACATCGTCACCATCCTCAAGAACTCCAACCACTTCGGTTCCGAGCACAAGCTCTTCACCTAGCACCAGCGTTCCAACAACGAGTTCATCACCTTCGACGTCGTCTTCACCGTCCAGCAGTTCAAGCAGATCAAGCACAACAACGACTTCTAGTACGAGCAGCGTTCCAACCACCACCAGCGTTCCGACTACGAGTCCATCGTCTTCTGTGTCGACACCAAGTTCTACTCCAACAACGTCAACGGGACCACTTCATCTCCGTCGAGCGTGACAACAACAAACTACGAGCTCACCATCGACATCGAGCAGTCCTAGCACTTCGTCCAGTAGTACTTCGTCGGTCACGACGTCGGTACCTTCCACCACAAGTGTTCCAACCACAAGCTCATCGCCATCCACCTCCATCTCAAGTCCAAGTACTAGTACGCTGACCACGTCCAGTTCATCGAGTGTGTCGACAGTGACAACATCGTCACCATCCTCAAGAACTCCAACCACTTCGGTTCCGAGCACAAGCTCTTCACCTAGCACCAGCGTTCCAACAACGAGTTCATCACCTTCGACGTCGTCTTCACCGTCCAGCAGTTCAAGCAGATCAAGCACAACAACGACTTCTAGTACGAGCAGCGTTCCAACCACCACCAGCGTTCCGACTACGAGTCCATCGTCTTCTGTGTCGACACCAAGTTCTACTCCAACAACGTCAACGGTGACCACTTCATCTCCGTCGAGCGTGACAACAATAACTACGAGCTCACCATCGACATCGAGCAGTCCTAGCACTTCGTCCAGTAGTACTTCGTCGGTCACGACGTCGGTACCTTCCACCACAAGTGTTCCAACCACAAGCTCATCGCCATCCACCTCCATCTCAAGTCCAAGTACTAGTACGCTGACCACGTCCAGTTCATCGAGTGTGTCGACAGTGACAACATCGTCACCATCCTCAAGAACTCCAACCACTTCGGTTCCGAGCACAAGCTCTTCACCTAGCACCAGCGTTCCAACAACGAGTTCATCACCTTCGACGTCGTCTTCACCGTCCAGCAGTTCAAGCAGATCAAGCACAACAACGACTTCTAGTACGAGCAGCGTTCCAACCACCACCAGCGTTCCGACTACGAGTCCATCGTCTTCTGTGTCGACACCAAGTTCTACTCCAACAACGTCAACGGTGACCACTTCATCTCCGTCGAGCGTGACAACAATAACTACGAGCTCACCATCGACATCGAGCAGTCTAGCCTAGCACTTCGTCCAGTAGTACTTCGTCGGTCACGACGTCGGTACCTTCCACCACAAGTGTTCCAACCACAAGCTCATCGCCATCCACCTCCATCTCAAGTCCAAGTACTAGTACGCTGACCACGTCCAGTTCATCGAGTGTGTCGACAGTGACAACATCGTCACCATCCTCAAGAACTCCAACCACTTCGGTTCCGAGCACAAGCTCTTCACCTAGCACCAGCGTTCCAACAACGAGTTCATCACCTTCGACGTCGTCTTCACCGTCCAGCAGTTCAAGCAGATCAAGCACAACAACGACTTCTAGTACGAGCAGCGTTCCAACCACCACCAGCGTTCGTTCCGACTACGAGTCCATCGTCTTCTGTGTCGACACCAAGTTCTACTCCAACAACGTCAACGGTGACCACTTCATCTCCGTCGAGCGTGACAACAATAACTACGAGCTCACCATCGACATCGAGCAGTCCTAGCACTTCGTCCAGTAGTACTTCGTCGGTCACGACGTCGGTACCTTCCACCACAAGTGTTCCAACCACAAGCTCATCGCCATCCACCTCCATCTCAAGTCCAAGTACTAGTACGGTGACCACTTCCAGTTCATCGAGTGTGTCGACAGTGACAACATCGTCACCAACTACTTCCGTTTCATCTTCTTTCAGGTGCGTTTTGGGAATTATTAGAAATGATATATTTATTCGCATACGGAGCAATTTTCAATCTTATGTTAATGTATGTACTTGTGTTTGTGATCTCTAAGTATTTGCATGATTATAATGTTGATGCTTGTTCTTGACTTTTTCTCTACGCTGTTGTGCGCAATCGAAAGAACTGCACAATAATAGCCACAAGTAGTGGTGTAACAGCAATAGCTGCCATAAAAGCTGCACAAATTATAATATTTGTAGGATCTGTGTTACAAAATAAACTGATGTATGTATGCACAAAGGATACCAGTAAATTATCAATTAATATCATGTTAATTTTATGGATTTAGAGTTCGTTGTATCTATTGAACAGTCAGTTATCTAATTCTCCAATGAAAATAATGTACAAAGCATAACAACCAAAAATCTAATGATATTTCAAATAGATTTTTGACTTAAATGGTTTACATTTTCGTCGCAGCTTTGGAACAAAGACACGTGCCTCATCGTTCATTACGGTTTCGACTTCCACTAGCAGCCAATCGCTATTTACCATAACGTCGACACCTACTAGCCAAACTCTCCCGAAACCAAGTTCGTTCGTTCCTGTTTCTCAGTCGAGCATTGTTCAGTCGTTCTCATCTTTCTCGACTTCAAGTTCCACACCACCAAGTAGCGTATCCACAACTTCTAAACCACCTCCAACATTCCCAACACCACCAAGTATCTCAAGAAGTTCAACAACTTCCTCTTCTACTGTATCATCAACTTCATCTATCAGTTCATCAAGTACATCAACGATATCTAGTACGAGCAGCGTTCCAACCACCACCAGCGTTCCGACTACGAGTCCATCGTCTTCTGTGTCGACACCAAGTTCTACTCCAACAACGTCAACGGTGACCACTTCATCTCCGTCGAGCGTGACAACAATAACTACGAGCTCACCATCGACGTCGAGCAGTCCTAGCACTTCGTCCAGTAGTACTTCGTCGGTCACGACGTCGGTACCTTCCACCACAAGTGTTCCAACCACAAGCTCATCGCCATCCACCTCCATCTCAAGTCCAAGTACTAGTACGCTGACCACGTCCAGTTCATCGAGTGTGTCGACAGTGACAACATCGTCACCATCCTCAAGAACTCCAACCACTTCGGTTCCGAGCACAAGCTCTTCACCTAGCACCAGCGTTCCAACAACGAGTTCATCACCTTCGACGTCGTCTTCACCGTCCAGCAGTTCAAGCAGATCAAGCACAACAACGACTTCTAGTACGAGCAGCGTTCCAACCACCACCAGCGTTCCGACTACGAGTCCATCGTCTTCTGTGTCGACACCAAGTTCTACTCCAACAACGTCAACGGTGACCACTTCATCTCCGTCGAGCGTGACAACAATAACTACGAGCTCACCATCGACATCGAGCAGTCCTAGCACTTCGTCCAGTAGTACTTCGTCGGTCACGACGTCGGTACCTTCCACCACAAGTGTTCCAACCACAAGCTCATCGCCATCCACCTCCATCTCAAGTCCAAGTACTAGTACGCTGACCACGTCCAGTTCATCGAGTGTGTCGACAGTGACAACATCGTCACCATCCTCAAGAACTCCAACCACTTCGGTTCCGAGCACAAGCTCTTCACCTAGCACCAGCGTTCCAACAACGAGTTCATCACCTTCGACGTCGTCTTCACCGTCCAGCAGTTCAAGCAGATCAAGCACAACAACGACTTCTAGTACGAGCAGCGTTCCAACCACCACCAGCGTTCCGACTACGAGTCCATCGTCTTCTGTGTCGACACCAAGTTCTACTCCAACAACGTCAACGGTGACCACTTCATCTCCGTCGAGCGTGACAACAATAACTACGAGCTCACCATCGACATCGAGCAGTCCTAGCACTTCGTCCAGTAGTACTTCGTCGGTCACGACGTCGGTACCTTCCACCACAAGTGTTCCAACCACAAGCTCATCGCCATCCACCTCCATCTCAAGTCCAAGTACTAGTACGCTGACCACGTCCAGTTCATCGAGTGTGTCGACAGTGACAACATCGTCACCATCCTCAAGAACTCCAACCACTTCGGTTCCGAGCACAAGCTCTTCACCTAGCACCAGCGTTCCAACAACGAGTTCATCACCTTCGACGTCGTCTTCACCGTCCAGCAGTTCAAGCAGATCAAGCACAACAACGACTTCTAGTACGAGCAGCGTTCCAACCACCACCAGCGTTCCGACTACGAGTCCATCGTCTTCTGTGTCGACACCAAGTTCTACTCCAACAACGTCAACGGTGACCACTTCATCTCCGTCGAGCGTGACAACAATAACTACGAGCTCACCATCGACATCGAGCAGTCCTAGCACTTCGTCCAGTAGTACTTCGTCGGTCACGACGTCGGTACCTTCCACCACAAGTGTTCCAACCACAAGCTCATCGCCATCCACCTCCATCTCAAGTCCAAGTACTAGTACGCTGACCACGTCCAGTTCATCGAGTGTGTCGACAGTGACAACATCGTCACCATCCTCAAGAACTCCAACCACTTCGGTTCCGAGCACAAGCTCTTCACCTAGCACCAGCGTTCCAACAACGAGTTCATCACCTTCGACGTCGTCTTCACCGTCCAGCAGTTCAAGCAGATCAAGCACAACAACGACTTCTAGTACGAGCAGCGTTCCAACCACCACCAGCGTTCCGACTACGAGTCCATCGTCTTCTGTGTCGACACCAAGTTCTACTCCAACAACGTCAACGGTGACCACTTCATCTCCGTCGAGCGTGACAACAATAACTACGAGCTCACCATCGACATCGAGCAGTCCTAGCACTTCGTCCAGTAGTACTTCGTCGGTCACGACGTCGGTACCTTCCACCACAAGTGTTCCAACCACAAGCTCATCGCCATCCACCTCCATCTCAAGTCCAAGTACTAGTACGCTGACCACGTCCAGTTCATCGAGTGTGTCGACAGTGACAACATCGTCACCATCCTCAAGAACTCCAACCACTTCGGTTCCGAGCACAAGCTCTTCACCTAGCACCAGCGTTCCAACAACGAGTTCATCACCTTCGACGTCGTCTTCACCGTCCAGCAGTTCAAGCAGATCAAGCACAACAACGACTTCTAGTACGAGCAGCGTTCCAACCACCACCAGCGTTCCGACTACGAGTCCATCGTCTTCTGTGTCGACACCAAGTTCTACTCCAACAACGTCAACGGTGACCACTTCATCTCCGTCGAGCGTGACAACAATAACTACGAGCTCACCATCGACATCGAGCAGTCCTAGCACTTCGTCCAGTAGTACTTCGTCGGTCACGACGTCGGTACCTTCCACCACAAGTGTTCCAACCACAAGCTCATCGCCATCCACCTCCATCTCAAGTCCAAGTACTAGTACGCTGACCACGTCCAGTTCATCGAGTGTGTCGACAGTGACAACATCGTCACCATCCTCAAGAACTCCAACCACTTCGGTTCCGAGCACAAGCTCTTCACCTAGCACCAGCGTTCCAACAACGAGTTCATCACCTTCGACGTCGTCTTCACCGTCCAGCAGTTCAAGCAGATCAAGCACAACAACGACTTCTAGTACGAGCAGCGTTCCAACCACCACCAGCGTTCCGACTACGAGTCCATCGTCTTCTGTGTCGACACCAAGTTCTACTCCAACAACGTCAACGGTGACCACTTCATCTCCGTCGAGCGTGACAACAATAACTACGAGCTCACCATCGACATCGAGCAGTCCTAGCACTTCGTCCAGTAGTACTTCGTCGGTCACGACGTCGGTACCTTCCACCACAAGTGTTCCAACCACAAAGCTCATCGCCATCCACCTCCATCTCAAGTCCAAGTACTAGTACGCTGACCACGTCCAGTTCATCGAGTGTGTCGACAGTGACAACATCGTCACCATCCTCAAGAACTCCAACCACTTCGGTTCCGAGCACAAGCTCTTCACCTAGCACCAGCGTTCCAACAACGAGTTCATCACCTTCGACGTCGTCTTCACCGTCCAGCAGTTCAAGCAGATCAAGCACAACAACGACTTCTAGTACGAGCAGCGTTCCAACCACCACCAGCGTTCCGACTACGAGTCCATCGTCTTCTGTGTCGACACCAAGTTCTACTCCAACAACGTCAACGGTGACCACTTCATCTCCGTCGAGCGTGACAACAATAACTACGAGCTCACCATCGACATCGAGCAGTCCTAGCACTTCGTCCAGTAGTACTTCGTCGGTCACGACGTCGGTACCTTCCACCACAAGTGTTCCAACCACAAGCTCATCGCCATCCACCTCCATCTCAAGTCCAAGTACTAGTACGCTGACCACGTCCAGTTCATCGAGTGTGTGTCGACGGTGACAACATCGTCACCAACTACTTCCGTTTCATCTTCTTTCAGGTGCGTTTTGGGAATTATTAGAAATGATATATTTATTCGCATACGGAGCAATTTTCAATCTTATGTTAATGTATGTACTTGTGTTTGTGATCTCTAAGTATTTGCATGATTATAATGTTGATGCTTGTTCTTGACTTTTTCTCTACGCTGTTGTGCGCAATCGAAAGAACTGCACAATAATAGCCACAAGTAGTGGTGTAACAGCAATAGCTGCCATAAAAGCTGCACAAATTATAATATTTGTAGGATCTGTGTTACAAAATAAACTGATGTATGTATGCACAAAGGATACCAGTAAATTATCAATTAATATCATGTTAATTTTATGGATTTAGAGTTCGTTGTATCTATTGAACAGTCAGTTATCTAATTCTCCAATGAAAATAATGTACAAAGCATAACAACCAAAAATCTAATGATATTTCAAATAGATTTTTGACTTAAATGGTTTACATTTTCGTCGCAGCTTTGGAACAAAGACACGTGCCTCATCGTTCATTACGGTTTCGACTTCCACTAGCAGCCAATCGCTATTTACCATAACGTCGACACCTACTAGCCAAACTCTCCCGAAACCAAGTTCGTTCGTTCCTGTTTCTCAGTCGAGCATTGTTCAGTCGTTCTCATCTTTCTCGACTTCAAGTTCCACACCACCAAGTAGCGTATCCACAACTTCTAAACCACCTCCAACATTCCCAACACCACCAAGTATCTCAAGAAGTTCAACAACTTCTCTCTTCTACTGTATCATCAACTTCATCTATCAGTTCATCAAGTACATCAACGATATCTAGTACGAGCAGCGTTCCAACCACCACCAGCGTTCCGACTACGAGTCCATCGTCTTCTGTGTCGACACCAAGTTCTACTCCAACAACGTCAACGGTGACCACTTCATCTCCGTCGAGCGTGACAACAATAACTACGAGCTCACCATCGACAATCGAGCAGTCCTAGCACTTCGTCCAGTAGTACTTCGTCGGTCACGACGTCGGTACCTTCCACCACAAGTGTTCCAACCACAAGCTCATCGCCATCCACCTCCATCTCAAGTCCAAGTACTAGTACGCTGACCACGTCCAGTTCATCGAGTGTGTCGACACAGTGACAACATCGTCACCATCCTCAAGAACTCCAACCACTTCGGTTCCGAGCACAAGCTCTTCACCTAGCACCAGCGTTCCAACAACGAGTTCATCACCTTCGACGTCGTCTTCACCGTCCAGCAGTTCAAGCAGTTCAAGCAGATCAAGACTTCTAGTACAACAACCAACCTTCTAGTACGAGCAGCGTCCAACAACCAACCACCACCAGCGTTCCGACTACGCTCACCAGTCCAGTCGTCTTCTGTGTCGACACCAAGTTCTACACCCAACAACGTCAACGGTGACCACTTCATCTCCAGTTCATCGAGCGTGACAACAATAACTACGAGCTCACCATCGACATCGAGCAGTCCTAGCACTTCGTCCAGTAGTACTTCGTCGGTCACGACGTCGGTACCTTCCACCACAAGTGTTCCAACCACAAGCTTCCATCAAGCTCATCGCCATCCACCTCCATCTCAAGTCCAAGTACTAGTACGCTGACCACGTCCAGTTCATCGAGTGTGTCGACAGTGACAACATCGTCACCATCCTCAAGAACTCCAACCACTTCGGTTCCGAGCACAAGCTCTTCACCTAGCACCAGCGTTCCAACAACGAGTTCATCACCTTCGACGTCGTCTTCACCGTCCAGCAGTTCAAGCAGATCAAGCACAAGCACAACGACTTCTAGTACGAGCAGCGTTCCAACCACCACCAGCGTTCCGACTACGAGTCCATCGTCTTCTGTGTCGACACCAAGTTCTACTCCAACAACGTCAACGGTGACCACTTCATCTCCGTCGAGCGTGACAACAATAACTACGAGCTCACCATCGACATCGAGCAGTCCTAGCACTTCGTCCAGTAGTACTTCGTCGGTCACGACGTCGGTACCTTCCACCACAAGTGTTCCAACCACAAGCTCATCGCCATCCACCTCCATCTCAAGTCCAAGTACTAGTACGCTGACCACGTCCAGTTCATCGAGTGTGTCGACAGTGACAACATCGTCACCATCCTCAAGAACTCCAACCACTTCGGTTCCGAGCACAAGCTCTTCACCTAGCACCAGCGTTCCAACAACGAGTTCATCACCTTCGACGTCGTCTTCACCGTCCAGCAGTTCAAGCAGATCAAGCACAACAACGACTTCTAGTACGAGCAGCGTTCCAACCACCACCAGCGTTCCGACTACGAGTCCATCGTCTTCTGTGTCGACACCAAGTTCTACTCCAACAACGTCAACGGTGACCACTTCATCTCCGTCGAGCGTGACAACAATAACTACGAGCTCACCATCGACATCGAGCAGTCCTAGCACTTCGTCCAGTAGTACTTCGTCGGTCACGACGTCGGTACCTTCCACCACAAGTGTTCCAACCACAAGCTCATCGCCATCCACCTCCATCTCAAGTCCAAGTACTAGTACGCTGACCACGTCCAGTTCATCGAGTGTGTCGACAGTGACAACATCGTCACCATCCTCAAGAACTCCAACCACTTCGGTTCCGAGCACAAGCTCTTCACCTAGCACCAGCGTTCCAACAACGAGTTCATCACCTTCGACGTCGTCTTCACCGTCCAGCAGTTCAAGCAGATCAAGCACAACAACGACTTCTAGTACGAGCAGCGTTCCAACCACCACCAGCGTTCCGACTACGAGTCCATCGTCTTCTGTGTCGACACCAAGTTCTACTCCAACAACGTCAACGGTGACCACTTCATCTCCGTCGAGCGTGACAACAATAACTACGAGCTCACCATCGACATCGAGCAGTCCTAGCACTTCGTCCAGTAGTACTTCGTCGGTCACGACGTCGGTACCTTCCACCACACAAGTGTTTCCAACCACAAGCTCATTCCAACCACAAGCTCATCGCCATCCACCTCCATCTCAAGTCCAAGTACTAGTACGCTGACCACGTCCAGTTCATCGAGTGTGTCGACAGTGACAACATCGTCACCATCCTCAAGAACTCCAACCACTTCGGTTCCGAGCACAAGCTCTTCACCTAGCACCAGCGTTCCAACAACGAGTTCATCACCTTCGACGTCGTCTTCACCGTCCAGCAGTTCAAGCAGATCAAGCACAACAACGACTTCTAGTACGAGCAGCGTTCCAACCACCACCAGCGTTCCGACTACGAGTCCATCGTCTTCTGTGTCGACACCAAGTTCTACTCCAACAACGTCAACGGTGACCACTTCATCTCCGTCGAGCGTGACAACAATAACTACGAGCTCACCATCGACATCGAGCAGTCCTAGCACTTCGTCCAGTAGTACTTCGTCGGTCACGACGTCGGTACCTTCCACCACAAGTGTTCCAACCACAAGCTCATCGCCATCCACCTCCATCTCAAGTCCAAGTACTAGTACGCTGACCACGTCCAGTTCATCGAGTGTGTCGACAGTGACAACATCGTCACCATCCTCAAGAACTCCAACCACTTCGGTTCCGAGCACAAGCTCTTCACCTAGCACCAGCGTTCCAACAACGAGTTCATCACCTTCGACGTCGTCTTCACCGTCCAGCAGTTCAAGCAGATCAAGCACAACAACGACTTCTAGTACGAGCAGCGTTCCAACCACCACCAGCGTTCCGACTACGAGTCCATCGTCTTCTGTGTCGACACCAAGTTCTACTCCAACAACGTCAACGGTGACCACTTCATCTCCGTCGAGCGTGACAACAATAACTACGAGCTCACCATCGACATCGAGCAGTCCTAGCACTTCGTCCAGTAGTACTTCGTCGGTCACGACGTCGGTACCTTCCACCACAAGTGTTCCAACCACAAGCTCATCGCCATCCACCTCCATCTCAAGTCCAAGTACTAGTACGCTGACCACGTCCAGTTCATCGAGTGTGTCGACAGTGACAACATCGTCACCATCCTCAAGAACTCCAACCACTTCGGTTCCGAGCACAAGCTCTTCACCTAGCACCAGCGTTCCAACAACGAGTTCATCACCTTCGACGTCGTCTTCACCGTCCAGCAGTTCAAGCAGATCAAGCACAACAACGACTTCTAGTACGAGCAGCGTTCCAACCACCACCAGCGTTCCGACTACGAGTCCATCGTCTTCTGTGTCGACACCAAGTTCTACTCCAACAACGTCAACGGTGACCACTTCATCTCCGTCGAGCGTGACAACAATATCTACGAGCTCACCATCGACATCGAGCAGTCCTAGCACTTCGTCCAGTAGTACTTCGTCGGTCACGACGTCGGTACCTTCCACCACAAGTGTTCCAACCACAAGCTCATCGCCATCCACCTCCATCTCAAGTCCAAGTACTAGTACGCTGACCACGTCCAGTTCATCGAGTGTGTCGACGGTGACAACATCGTCACCAACTACTTCCGTTTCATCTTCTTTCAGGTGCGTTTTGGGAATTATTAGAAATGATATATTTATTCGCATACGGAGCAATTTTCAATCTTACGTTAATGTATGTACATGTGTTTGTGATCTCTAAGTATTAGCATGATTATAATGTTGATGCTTGTTCTTGACTTTTTCTCTACGCTGTTGTGCGCAATCGAAAGAACTGCACAATAATAGCCACAAGTAGTGGTGTAACAGCAATAGCTGCCATAAAAGCTGCACAAATTATAATATTTGTAGGATCTGTGTTACAAAATAAACTGATGTATGTATGCACAAAGGATACCAGTAAATTATCAATTAATATTATGTTAATTTTATGGATTTAGAGTTCGTTGTATCTATTGAACAGTCAGTTATCTAATTCTCCAATGAAAATAATGTACAAAGCATAACAACCAAAAATCTAATGATATTTCAAATAGATTTTTGACTTAAATGGTTTACATTTTCGTCGCAGCTTTGGAACAAAGACACGTGCCTCATCGTTCATTACGGTTTCGACTTCCACTAGCAGCCAATCGCTATTTACCATAACGTCGACACCTACTAGCCAAACTCTCCCGAAACCAAGTTCGTTCGTTCCTGTTTCTCAGTCGAGCATTGTTCAGTCGTTCTCATCTTTCTCGACTTCAAGTTCCACACCACCAAGTAGCGTATCCACAACTTCTAAACCACCTCCAACATTCCCAACACCACCAAGTATCTCAAGAAGTTCAACAACTTCCTCTTCTACTGTATCATCAACTTCATCTATCAGTTCATCAAGTACATCAACGATATCTAGTACGAGCAGCGTTCCAACCACCACCAGCGTTCCGACTACGAGTCCATCGTCTTCTGTGTCGACACCAAGTTCTACTCCAACAACGTCAACGGTGACCACTTCATCTCCGTCGAGCGTGACAACAATAACTACGAGCTCACCATCGACATCGAGCAGTCCTAGCACTTCGTCCAGTAGTACTTCGTCGGTCACGACGTCGGTACCTTCCACCACAAGTGTTCCAACCACAAGCTCATCGCCATCCACCTCCATCTCAAGTCCAAGTACTAGTACGCTGACCACGTCCAGTTCATCGAGTGTGTCGACAGTGACAACATCGTCACCATCCTCAAGAACTCCAACCACTTCGGTTCCGAGCACAAGCTCTTCACCTAGCACCAGCGTTCCAACAACGAGTTCATCACCTTCGACGTCGTCTTCACCGTCCAGCAGTTCAAGCAGATCAAGCACAACAACGACTTCTAGTACGAGCAGCGTTCCAACCACCACCAGCGTTCCGACTACGAGTCCATCGTCTTCTGTGTCGACACCAAGTTCTACTCCAACAACGTCAACGGTGACCACTTCATCTCCGTCGAGCGTGACAACAATAACTACGAGCTCACCATCGACATCGAGCAGTCCTAGCACTTCGTCCAGTAGTACTTCGTCGGTCACGACGTCGGTACCTTCCACCACAAGTGTTCCAACCACAAGCTCATCGCCATCCACCTCCATCTCAAGTCCAAGTACTAGTACGCTGACCACGTCCAGTTCATCGAGTGTGTCGACAGTGACAACATCGTCACCATCCTCAAGAACTCCAACCACTTCGGTTCCGAGCACAAGCTCTTCACCTAGCACCAGCGTTCCAACAACGAGTTCATCACCTTCGACGTCGTCTTCACCGTCCAGCAGTTCAAGCAGATCAAGCACAACAACGACTTCTAGTACGAGCAGCGTTCCAACCACCACCAGCGTTCCGACTACGAGTCCATCGTCTTCTGTGTCGACACCAAGTTCTACTCCAACAACGTCAACGGTGACCACTTCATCTCCGTCGAGCGTGACAACAATAACTACGAGCTCACCATCGACATCGAGCAGTCCTAGCACTTCGTCCAGTAGTACTTCGTCGGTCACGACGTCGGTACCTTCCACCACAAGTGTTCCAACCACAAGCTCATCGCCATCCACCTCCCATCTCAAGTCCAAGTACTAGTACGCTGACCACGTCCAGTTCATCGAGTGTGTCGACAGTGACAACATCGTCACCATCCTCAAGAACTCCAACCACTTCGGTTCCGAGCACAAGCTCTTCACCTAGCACCAGCGTTCCAACAACGAGTTCATCACCTTCGACGTCGTCTTCACCGTCCAGCAGTTCAAGCAGATCAAGCACAACAACGACTTCTAGTACGAGCAGCGTTCCAACCACCACCAGCGTTCCGACTACGAGTCCATCGTCTTCTGTGTCGACACCAAGTTCTACTCCAACAACGTCAACGGTGACCACTTCATCTCCGTCGAGCGTGACAACAATAACTACGAGCTCACCATCGACATCGAGCAGTCCTAGCACTTCGTCCAGTAGTACTTCGTCGGTCACGACGTCGGTACCTTCCACCACAAGTGTTCCAACCACAAGCTCATCGCCATCCACCTCCATCTCAAGTCCAAGTACTAGTACGCTGACCACGTCCAGTTCATCGAGTGTGTCGACAGTGACAACATCGTCACCATCCTCAAGAACTCCAACCACTTCGGTTCCGAGCACAAGCTCTTCACCTAGCACCAGCGTTCCAACAACGAGTTCATCACCTTCGACGTCGTCTTCACCGTCCAGCAGTTCAAGCAGATCAAGCACAACAACGACTTCTAGTACGAGCAGCGTTCCAACCACCACCAGCGTTCCGACTACGAGTCCATCGTCTTCTGTGTCGACACCAAGTTCTACTCCAACAACGTCAACGGTGACCACTTCATCTCCGTCGAGCGTGACAACAATAACTACGAGCTCACCATCGACATCGAGCAGTCCTAGCACTTCGTCCAGTAGTACTTCGTCGGTCACGACGTCGGTACCTTCCACCACAAGTGTTCCAACCACAAGCTCATCGCCATCCACCTCCATCTCAAGTCCAAGTACTAGTACGCTGACCACGTCCAGTTCATCGAGTGTGTCGACAGTGACAACATCGTCACCAACTACTTCCGTTTCATCTTCTTTCAGGTGCGTTTTGGGAATTATTAGAAATGATATATTTATTCGCATACGGAGCATTTTCAATCTTATGTTAATGTATGTACTTGTGTTTGTGATCTCTAAGTATTAGCATGCTTGTTCTTGACTTTTCTCTACGCTGTTGACGCGCAATCGAAAGAACTGCACAATAATAGCCACAAGTAGTGGTGTAACAGCAATAGCTGCCATAAAAGCTGCACAAATTATAATATTTGTAGGATCTGTGTTACAAAATAAACTAATGTATGTATGCACAAAGGATACCAGTAAATTATCAATTAAGTCCATGTTAATTTTATGGATTTAGAGTTCGTTGTATCTATTGAACAGTCAGTTATCTAATTCTCCAATGAAAATAATGTACAAAGCATAACAACCAAAAATCTAATGATTTCAAATCGATTTCTGACTTAAATGGTTTACAGTAGTTTTCGTCGCAGCTTTGGAACAAAGACACGTGCCTCATCGTTCATTACGGTTTCGACTTCCACTAGCAGCCAATCGCTATTTACCATAACGTCGACACCTACTAGCCAAACTCTCCCGAAACCAGTTCGTTCGAGTGTTTCTCAGTCGAGCATTGTTCAGTCGTTCTCATCTTTCTCGACTTCAAGTTCCACACCACCAAGTAGCGTATCCACAACTTCTAAACCACCTCCAACGTTCCCAACACCACCAAGTATCTCAGAAGTTCAACAACTTCCTCTCTTCACCGTATCATCAAGTTCATCTATCAGTTCATCAAGTACATCAACGATATCTAGTACGAGCAGCGTTCCAACCACCACCAGCGTTCCGACTACGAGTCCATCGTCTTCTGTGTCGACACCAAGTTCTACTCCAACAACGTCAACGGTGACCACTTCATCTCCGTCGAGCGTGACAACAATAACTACGAGCTCACCATCGACATCGAGCAGTCCTAGCACTTCGTCCAGTAGTACTTCGTCGGTCACGACGTCGGTACCTTCCACCACAAGTGTTCCAACCACAAGCTCATCGCCATCCACCTCCATCTCAAGTCCAAGTACTAGTACGCTGACCACGTCCAGTTCATCGAGTGTGTCGACAGTGACAACATCGTCACCATCCTCAAGAACTCCAACCACTTCGGTTCCGAGCACAAGCTCTTCACCTAGCACCAGCGTTCCAACAACGAGTTCATCACCTTCGACGTCGTCTTCACCGTCCAGCAGTTCAAGCAGATCAAGCACAACAACGACTTCTAGTACGAGCAGCGTTCCAACCACCACCAGCGTTCCGACTACGAGTCCATCGTCTTCTGTGTCGACACCAAGTTCTACTCCAACAACGTCAACGGTGACCACTTCATCTCCGTCGAGCGTGACAACAATAACTACGAGCTCACCATCGACATCGAGCAGTCCTAGCACTTCGTCCAGTAGTACTTCGTCGGTCACGACGTCGGTACCTTCCACCACAAGTGTTTCCAACCACAAGCTCATCGCCATCCACCTCCATCTCAAGTCCAAGTACTAGTACGCTGACCACGTCCAGTTCATCGAGTGTGTCGACAGTGACAACATCGTCACCATCCTCAAGAACTCCAACCACTTCGGTTCCGAGCACAAGCTCTTCACCTAGCACCAGCGTTCCAACAACGACTTCATCACCTTCGACGTCGTCTTCACCGTCCAGCAGTTCAAGCAGATCAAGTACGTCAACGACATCTAGTACGAGCAGCGTTCCAACCACCACCAGCGTTCCGACTACGAGTCCATCGTCTTCTGTGTCGACACCAAGTTCTACTCCAACAACGTCAACGGTGACCACTTCATCTCCGTCGAGCGTGACAACAATAACTACGAGCTCACCATCGACATCGAGCAGTCCTAGCACTTCGTCCAGTAGTACTTCGTCGGTCACGACGTCGGTACCTTCCACCACAAGTGTTCCAACCACAAGCTCATCGCCATCCACCTCCATCTCAAGTCCAAGTACTAGTACGCTGACCACGTCCAGTTCATCGAGTGTGTCGACAGTGACAACATCGTCACCATCCTCAAGAACTCCAACCACTTCGGTTCCGAGCACAAGCTCTTCACCTAGCACCAGCGTTCCAACAACGAGTTCATCACCTTCGACGTCGTCTTCACCGTCCAGCAGTTCAAGCAGATCAAGCACAACAACGACTTCTAGTACGAGCAGCGTACCAACCACCACCAGCGTTCCGACTACGAGTCCATCGTCTTCTGTGTCGACACCAAGTTCTACTCCAACAACGTCAACGGTGACCACTTCATCTCCGTCGAGCGTGACAACAATAACTACGAGCTCACCATCGACATCGAGCAGTTCTAGCACTTCCTCCAGTAGTACTTCGTCGGTCACGACGTCGGTACCTTCCACCACAAGTGTTCCAACCACAAGCTCATCGCCATCCACCTCCATCTCAAGTCCAAGTACTAGTACGCTGACCACGTCCAGTTCATCGAGTGTGTCGACAGTGACAACATCGTCACCATCCTCAAGAACTCCAACCACTTCGGTTCCGAGCACAAGCTCTTCACCTAGCACCAGCGTTCCAACAACGAGTTCATCGCCAGCGTCTTCACCGTCCAGCAGTCCAAGCAGCTCCAGCACAACAACGACATCTACTAGTACTCCTTCATTATCGTCTAGTGTTGTTGTTACTTCGTCCTTGCCATTAACATCGCATGTTTCGACGATTCCTAGCATTACGCCTACATCTTCTTTCACAACTACAGTTGTTCCTTCTAAATGTAAGTTGTTTCACTTGGAAAGTTTTGATTTTCCTTGTGTTTTCTGTATACAGGATAATATATTTGTTGTTGTTGTTTAAGATGATATTTTGGGAAGGGGCTATACTAAATAAATATTTTGCTTGTGATATATTGTTTAATACATCATATGTTTTAATTTCAGCTATTTGCCCTGTCTGTGTTTATACAAACAGTAAAGGCGAAGTTGAACACCATCAGGTAACTATTGGCTCTCATCCAATTACATTTGATTGACTGAATTAGTCATGAAGAGCTTTAATGACTATTACGTGCGCAGAATGTTCGGTAGAATATTAGCATCAATAGTAGCCCCTGTGGTCGCTGTTTTACATCTCTCGCTCTATTTTCCAGCTTGGAGACAAGTGGACTGATGGTCTATGTAAAAACATGAGTTGCGAAGCCGTTGCAAACCCGTGCTATCCACTAAACACAACAGCTCAAATCAAGACGAACAATTACATTTGCACCGCTTGTCCAAGTGTAAGTATTACACACCCATAGTTAATAGAATATCCTGGTTATGATGCACGGCAAACTTCAAAGATCTTTCAAAAAAGCCAACCTTGGAGGTTGAGAAACCTGCCCTGTAGAATGAATTGCTTGTTGATATACTTTTAAATAAGTAAATAACGGTATTTATTCTGAAGGCATTCTTTTAATGTATGAATAGTAATAGTAAAAATCTAGAAATATAATTAGTATATTAATATCTAATGTTTTGGTATTTAATATCTAGGGTATCATATATATTTATATTATTATTATTATTATATATTATTATTATTATTATTATTATTATTATTATTATTATTATTATTATTATTATTATTATTATTATTATTATTATTATTATTATTATTATTATTATTATTATTATTATTATATTATTTATTATTATTATTATTATATTATTATTATTATTATTATTATTATTATTATTATTATTATTATTATTATTATTATTATTATTATTATTATTATTATTATTATTATTATTATTATTATTATTATTATTATTATTATTATTATTATTATTATTATTATTATTATTATTATTATTATTATTATTATATTATTATTATTATTATTATTATTATTAATGATATGTATTTGTACAGGGATATCATCGACCATCGAGCTCTAGTGAATGCTGTCCCACGTGTGGTATGTATCTTACTTGCTTCAGTTCTTTCTTTCTTTCCAGTTCCTTCCTTCTCTCTTATTTCGTCCTGTGTCTTTTTCATGTGTTCTGCTCCGAATGTTCTTGTTGTCGTTTGTTAACTTGACTAATATTCCTTTGTGATCCTACTAGTACCAATAACAGGTCCAACGACAATACCACCCAAGTGCGTACGGCAAGAAATGGGTAAAGCTGCTATCAAGATCCGTGGATGTACTTCCAACACAACCTTCCTTCAGACGAAATGCGGTGGATACTGCGACTCGTCATCTAGTGCTACCCATGGCAAGAATATCTATGATTCACAGTGTACTTGTTGCACACCGAAAAAAGTCATTCAAGTCAAAGTGTTCATGAAATGTGGTGGTTCAGAGGAAAACTTCGACACGACCTTCTCGATCATCGAGGATTGCTCCTGTACAGTCATGACATGTTCTGGAAGTAACAACGTCAGTGGCGTTAAAATCGTAGATGTGTCAGGAGCACCTGTAGAAGAAACGTCGTCGGAGACGTTAATTAGAAATGACGCAAGAAGAAATTATAGGAGAAATTTCGGGGATTTGAAAACGTGGGGTCAATTAATATCACACCACAATTGGGTACGATTATTGTTAACCAGGGTATTCAGATATGAATAAAATATTGCATATGGGGTATTGTTGACTTCATTCTTATTCTTAACGTCTTTATTATTTAAAAATGCATACGACAATCAGACCCTTCATTCACATACGGGTCTCGGCATACCTAAGGCAATGTTTATTCTAATTCATTGGGTGTTGACATGGTCACGTGTCCACAGGAATCCCAATCTCAGGTGATTACGACCCTTAGCTGTACTAAGCTGTACTTTGTACCCAAGAGAATGTTGTGAGCGGATGATATTCACTTCAGTACGTAATTATTACCCATATCTGACGTCACCTATCGCAATGGAAAGTATTCTATTTATAGTGTAGCCCTGCTTCACAAAGACCTGTGGACAATAGAGTTATGGGAAAATGCGAGTCTTGGATAGGCAGCCCCTGCATAGCATAGCTCTGTACGGGAACAGGGAAAGCAGGACACAATGTCAATTGATATTCCTAACCTTTAATACCCGAAACTACTCCTTAAACCCACACCCAAAACTACTACTGAATAAACTCCACCCGAAACTACAACAAGTGCTAAACAAAAACTGGTTTGAAATCAAGGAGGAGGTTGCATACATGACTCCAGAAACTGAGAGCAAAGTTTTTTCCCATAACTCTTCATAAATTCAGGTCATCAATTTTTTGCAAGAGGGTTTGAGGCTGACAAGCTAGAAAATGTTCTACCCGTAACTTAATATATCTAAATATGAAGATCGACCATTTCGGTAGGTTTCCATCCGATCTGGCGGATATCTTCTTCTTTTGAGGAACCGAAAAGCCTAAGGAGGACGACAATGGGGAAATCTTGGCCTGTATCTGCTCTAGCTGCACGGACAGAAGATTTCCCCGACCATTATTATTATTCCATGCAGTCACCCGAACGACACTCATATTGTATTGAAAATAGATTCAGTTTTAGATAGATAGATGCCTTTATTTACACAGGGTAGCTCAATCAGTATTTACAAAGCTGTAAAAAACTGTTATCAATAGAGGCCCTAAAATAAAATACACTAATAATGTATTTTACCGTTCACAACATTCTCTTGGGTACAAGAATGTACCTATAATGACTCTATGTTGTGACTACACTTTCCCTTGGGATAATTCCCGAAGTGGGTCGCGTTCAATACAGCGGTAATCAACTGGCTCGTTTTGAAAATAAAACGTAGGGATCTTCTCCACAAAAATTTAAACCCAGTCCTGAAAAATTCGTTTAGAAACATGCATTCATTAATTTAAAAGGTACATTTTGCCTACAGTTCTCCTTCAACCAAATTATGAGCTGATTTGCTAATTTTTAAGAACAATCTATGGATACCGATGAGATGTATCAATGGACAAGCAACATTCAAGTGTGAAAATATATATCCATTTGTAAAAAGTTAAAGATAAGCACACAAACAGTACATCTCAAACTATCTACATCACTGACATCAACGCTGACTGAATGACAACGCTGAGGAAATCAATGACGTTCTCTATATACAAAACAACCCCACAACTATAAAGTAGCCGGATTGCAAACTACATGATCTACTTTCTGACTGTACCCTACCACTCATATATACATCACTGACATCAACGCTGAGGAAATCAATGACGTTCTTTATACAAAACAACCCCACAACTATTAAAGTAGCCGGATTGCAAACTACATGATCTACTTTCTGACTGAACCCTACCACTCATATATACATCACTGACATCAACGCTGAGGAAATCAATGACGTTCTTTATACCAAACAACCCCACAACTATAAAGTAGCCGGATTGCAAACTACATGATCTACTTTCTGACTGAACTCTACCACTCATATATACATCACTGACATCAACGCTGAGGAAATCAATGACGTCAATGACGTCTCTATATTAATACCAAACAACCCCACAACTATAAAGTAGCCGGATTGCAAACTACATGATCTACTTTCTGACTGAACCCTACCACTCATATATACATCACTGACATCAACGCTGAGGAAATCAATGACGTTCTTTATACAAAACAACCCCACAACTATAAAGTAGCCGGATTGCAAACTACATGATCTACTTTCTGACTGACCCTGAACCCTACCACTCATATATACATCACTGACATCAACGCTGAGGAAATCAATGACGTTCTATATATACAAAACAACCCCACAACTATTAAAGTAGCCGGATTGCAAACTACATGATCTACTTTCTGACTGTACCCTACCACTCATATATACATCACTGACATCAACGCTGAGGAAATCAATGACGTTCTTTATACCAAACAACCCCACAACTATAAAGTAGCCGGATTGCAAACTACATGATCTACTTTCTGACTGAACCCTACCACTCATATATACATCACTGACATCAACGCTGAGGAAATCAATGACGTTCTTTATACAAAACAACCCCACAACTATAAAGTAGCCGGATTGCAAACTACATGATCTACTTTTCTGACTGAACCCTACCACTCATATATACATCACTGACATCAACGCTGAGGAAATCAATGACGTTCTTTATACCAACAAAACCCCACAACTATAAAGTAGCCGGATTGCAAACTACATGATCTACTTTCTGACTGAACCCTACCACTCATATATACATCACTGACATCAACGCTGAGGAAATCAATGACGTTCTTTATACAAAACAACCCCACAACTATAAAGTAGCCGGATTGCAAACTACATGATCTACTTTCTGACTGAACCCTGCCACTCATATATACATCACTGACATCAACGCTGAGGAAATCAATGACGTTCTTTATACCAAAACAACCCCACAACTATAAAGTAGCCGGATTGCAAACTACATGATCTACTTTCTGACTGAACCCTACCACTCATATATACATCACTGACATCAACGCTGACATCAACGCTAATGGGAAATCAATGAAATCAATAAAGTAGCCGGATTGCAAACTACATTCTCTTTCTGACTTACCCTACAAAACAACCCCACAACTATAAAGTAGCCGGATTGCAAACTACATGATCTACTTTCTGACTGAACCCTACCACTCATATATACATCACTGACATCAACGCTGAGGAAATCAATGACGTTCTTTATACCAAACAACCCCACAACTATAAAGTAGCCGGATTGCAAACTACATGATCTACTTTCTGACTGTACCCTACCACTCATATATACATCACTGACATCAACGCTGAGGAAATCAATGACGTTCTTTATACCAAACAACCCCACAACTATAAAGTAGCCGGATTGCAAACTACATGATCTACTTTCTGACTGAACCCTACCACTCATATATACATCACTGACATCAACGCTGAGGAAATCAATGACGTTTCTTTATACAAAACAACCCCACAACTATAAAGTAGCCGGATTGCAAACTACATGATCTACTTTCTGACTGTACCCTGCCACTCATATATAAGTACTGTGTTTAGGCGAAAAACAGCATAATTTTGATACAAAAAAAGTTTGAAAGCCCCACTAATTTATCCATTAAATAAATACAGAACTGAATGCTTTGAGAATAGCATTTTGATATAAAATACATGTATATTAAACTTAATTTTCATGCCCATATTCGTGAACAATAATGGAGCAAACTGCAATGCTATTGTTAATTCATTATATAAGTATTATATAAGTCACGTATAATTTCATTTGTGAGGCAAATATAGAATACGGAAGGTCATGGGTTCAAATCCCATTTGGAACTTCAAATTTTTTATTTTATTTTTTATTATTATATTATTATTTTTTCCTGAGTTCTTTACACTAGCTTCTCGCGTATTTTTATTTTTTCATTTCATCATTTCAATCTATTTTTCATTTATTTTCTTATTGTTTTTACCATTGTGATATGGAGTTTTTCCACATTTCTACTCCAAATTAATAGTCTATTAATAAAGTTATTCTTCCAGTACTGCTTAGATTTAAACTTTAGATCATACTCCTATTACCGTCGTCCGGTTGCCAAAATACATATAACCTTCCAACACGAGCTGAAAATCGCCAAGGGCATGCAGTTGCTTGATGTTGTAAGCATTTTTCTACCGCAGTTATGAACTTATGGTGAGTCCAGGGAGGGAAGGGAGGGGAATAGTCAGGGCTTATGATTGGGTTTTTAAAGTTCTTCCCAAAACTGAATCACGGTATTTGTTTCGAGGGTGCGCCTATTAGGTGAGGTGCGTCTTATACGCGAGAAAAGTATGTGACAATAACTCAATCGTAATGGTTTATTTTATGAACATTGTAACTTACAATAAAACGAAATAACATCTCGTGTATATTCGAACAAGGCCGCGTTTTTAATTGACATTATCTTTTCTATCGACAAATATTATTCGATAGAAATGCAGCCAAACATATGAGGTCTGTTTCCTTAAAAGGAGTCTTGTTGACGAATAACAGTTCTCAATTATTGTGCTCCTAGCAGCAAATTGACCAAAAAATGGAAACCAACACCAAACTGAAGCGTTCTGATAGTTTCCCGAAAACAAACTATCTCGAGTTTTTTGATTGTGCGCATGCCCGAACTGCAAACAACACCCTCTGAGGTGATTTTGATACAACATGAGGTGGTAGGATCATTAGAAAGTGAGGGATTGACCTGCAGTATCTTGAAGGAATAGTCAAACTTCGAGCGGAAAACAACATCCTAGGTGATTTTGATACAACAATAATTGAGGTCTGCATGTTTTCCCGAATCTTGACGAATAACAGTTCTCATACATTTAAATATATGTGTACAAAACAACAATCACTTTGATTTTTAGTCATTAAGGAACTAAGACTCTAGCTGAGCCCCTCCCTTAATACCATATTAATATCATCCATCCATCTATCCCATTTATTTTATTTTACCCTTACTTTTCTCCCATCCTTTCCATATTCCTTTTCTCCATTCTATCTCTCTATCCCATCCTTCCTTGTCTCATTCAATCAACTCATGCATCCATCTATCCACCATTCCTTCCATCCGTTTATTCATCTCATCCATAGCTCCATCCATCAGTCATCCATTTATATATTTATCGATCTAGTCTAATAACACTTGATAATAACGAGGTAGTATACTCTCTTGCCTGACTTCCGCGGTTCGATATTAAGTCAACACTGTGGCTCCAATTTACTTATCGATATTGCACAATATCGGCTAAGCGGTTAAAAAAAAATACTT
Organism: Actinostola sp. cb2023; assembly: GCA_033675265.1. Classification (NCBI taxonomy): domain Eukaryota; kingdom Metazoa; phylum Cnidaria; class Anthozoa; order Actiniaria; family Actinostolidae; genus Actinostola; species Actinostola sp. cb2023. The sequence continues at coordinate 23,738 of JAUJYZ010000631.1, forward strand.
TTAAAATTATTTTTTTCTTTAAAATTCAAAATTTTCAAATCAGTTCATCTCGACATTTTGCAACGATAGAAAAGACAAGAAAAAAAACGGTATAAAAAAAAGATACGCTATAAAAAAGAAATGTTGGTGTCCACGGAGAGTCGATCCCGGGTACGGTCACTCACTGGCGTCGAGGTCCAGCGCATTTCCAGAGGGCTACGTTAGACAATAAATTTGCATAACAATAATCGTTACACGATAGACTACTAAATTGACCCTCCAAATCAATCGGAAGTACAGATAGCTGAAGTAGTACGGGGCAGTCATTTAGGACTAGGATACGACTGTTCCCTCCCTCTTTGACTACTACGCTGATTGTGTACTACCCGATAGCGCGGATGAGGCCGAAATCTTTGTCCTATACGTAACATACGGTGTCTCAGCATTTAAGTCTGAGAGTATGGTCGATTTTTAGTGTTTTGCATAAATTATGTATGGTAGTGCGCGGGTTCGAGCCACCGTTCGGTGGAGCCGAATTTTTTTTTTTAGCTTCTGGGTTTTAGTTCTTCGGTGTAGTTCATTTTTAAATGTTTTTTTGTCTATTACATTCTTTTTTTTTCGGTAATGTTGATGATATTTAATTAAATGATTTTTTTTTCCTTTAAATTTCCGGTTTTTTGGGGGTAAAGTTTATTTTTAATTTCTTTTATTTTCTCTTTAGTTTCTGCATTTGTTTTCGATAGAGTTTCGACTATTTTAGGAACCCTGTTTTTTTTCGAACGCACGACCGAGATGTATTATGGGTAATCACGGAACTACTGATCATGCCCGACATGCAGCATTTCCCCTTTTATGCCGTAGTTGTGTTTAAAGTCGCTTCTGCGATTTTGTTCTTCACACCTTAATGTCACCGAGATAAACCATCATTCACTTCAACGACCAAGTATCAATTAAAGCGTAAGAGCTTGCTAGAATAGTTTGGTGCGTGCCTCACTGTAAGAGGTTTTTATACGCGTGAAAAGGCGGGGATAGATAGAATGTGCTACTTCATAAGTAATCATAGGATGTCAGAATGGTCTATCGATAACGTAGCTAAAAATGCACGCAGAACAAGGCTTTGCAGTTGCTTGATGTTGTAAGCATTTTTCTACCGCAGTTATGAACTTATGGTGAGTCCAAGGGAGGGAAGGGAGGGTAATAGTGAGGGCTTATGATTGGGTTTTTAAAGTTCTTCCCAAAACTGAATCACGGTATTTGTTTCGAGGGTGCGCCTATTAGGTGAGGTGCGTCTTATACGCGAGAAAGTATGTGACAATAACTCAATCGTAATGGTTTATTTTATGAACATTGTAACTTACAATAAAACGAAATAACATCTCGTGTATATTCGAACAAGGCCGCGTTTTTAATTGACATTATCTTTTCTATCGACAAATATTATTCGATAGAAATGCAGCCAAACATATGAGGTCTGTTTCCTTAAAAGGAGTCTTGTTGACGAATAACAGTTCTCAATTATTGTGCTCCTAGCAGCAAATTGACCAAAAAATGGAAACCAACACCAAACTGAAGCGTTCTGATAGTTTCCCGAAAACAAACTATCTCGAGTTTTTTGATTGTGCGCATGCCCGAACTGCAAACAACACCCTCTGAGGTGATTTTGATACAACATGAGGTGGTAGGATCATTAGAAAGTGAGGGATTGACCTGCAGTATCTTGAAGGAATAGTCAAACTTCGAGCGGAAAACAACATCTAGGTGATTTTGATACAACAATAATTGAGGTCTGCATGTTTTCCCGAATCTTGACGAATAACAGTTCTCATATTTAAATATATGTGTACAAAACAACAATCACTTTGATTTTTAGTCATTAAGGAACTAAGACTCTAGCTGAGCCCCTCCCTTAATACCATATTAATATCATCCATCCATCTATCCCATTTATTTTATTTTACCCTTACTTTTCTCCCATCCTTTCCATATTCCTTTTCTCCATTCTATCTCTCTATCCCATCCTTCCTTGTCTCATTCAATCAACTCATGCATCCATCTATCCACCATTCCTTCCATCCGTTTATTCATCTCATCCATAGCTCCATCCATCAGTCATCCATTTATATATTTATCGATCTAGTCTAATAACACTTGATAATAACGAGGTAGTATACTCTCTTGCCTGACTTCCGCGGTTCGATATTAAGTCAACACTGTGGCTCCAATTTACTTATCGATATTGCACAATATCGGCTAAGCGGTTAAAAAAAAATACTTTTAAAATTATTTTTTTCTTTAAAATTCAAAATTTTCAAATCAGTTCATCTCGACATTTTGCAACGATAGAAAAGACAAGAAAAAAAACGGTATAAAAAAAAGATACGCTATAAAAAAGAAATGTTGGTGTCCACGGAGAGTCGATCCCGGGTACGGTCACTCACTGGCGTCGAGGTCCAGCGCATTTCCAGAGGGCTACGTTAGACAATAAATTTGCATAACAATAATCGTTACACGATAGACTACTAAATTGACCCTCCAAATCAATCGGAAGTACAGATAGCTGAAGTAGTACGGGGCAGTCATTTAGGACTAGGATACGACTGTTCCCTCCCTCTTTGACTACTACGCTGATTGTGTACTACCCGATAGCGCGGATGAGGCCGAAATCTTTGTCCTATACGTAACATACGGTGTCTCAGCATTTAAGTCTGAGAGTATGGTCGATTTTTAGTGTTTTGCATAAATTATGTATGGTAGTGCGCGGGTTCGAGCCACCGTTCGGTGGAGCCGAATTTTTTTTTTTAGCTTCTGGGTTTTAGTTCTTCGGTGTAGTTCATTTTTAAATGTTTTTTTGTCTATTACATTCTTTTTTTTTTCGGTAATGTTGATGATATTTAATTAAATGATTTTTTTTTCCTTTAAATTTCCGGTTTTTTGGGGGTAAAGTTTATTTTTAATTTCTTTTATTTTCTCTTTAGTTTCTGCATTTGTTTTCGATAGAGTTTCGACTATTTTAGGAACCCTGTTTTTTTTTCGAACGCACGACCGAGATGTATTATGGGTAATCACGGAACTACTGATCATGCCCGACATGCAGCATTTCCCCTTTTATGCCGTAGTTGTGTTTAAAGTCGCTTCTGCGATTTTGTTCTTCACACCTTAATGTCACCGAGATAAACCATCATTCACTTCAACGACCAAGTATCAATTAAAGCGTAAGAGCTTGCTAGAATAGTTTGGTGCGTGCCTCACTGTATAAGAGGTTTTTATACGCGTGAAAAGGCGGGGATAGATAGAATGTGCTACTTCATAAGTAATCATAGGATGTCAGAATGGTCTATCGATAACGTAGCTAAAAATGCACGCAGAACAAGGCTTTGCAGTTGCTTGATGTTGTAAGCATTTTTCTACCGCAGTTATGAACTTATGGTGAGTCCAGGGAGGGAAGGGAGGGGAATAGTGAGGGCTTATGATTGGGTTTTTAAAGTTCTTCCCAAAACTGAATCACGGTATTTGTTTCGAGGGTGCGCCTATTAGGTGAGGTGCGTCTTATACGCGAGAAAGTATGTGACAATAACTCAATCGTAATGGTTTATTTTATGAACATTGTAACTTACAATAAAACGAAATAACATCTCGTGTATATTCGAACAAGGCCGCGTTTTTAATTGACATTATCTTTTCTATCGACAAATATTATTCGATAGAAATGCAGCCAAACATATGAGGTCTGTTTCCTTAAAAGGAGTCTTGTTGACGAATAACAGTTCTCAATTATTGTGCTCCTAGCAGCAAATTGACCAAAAAATGGAAACCAACACCAAACTGAAGCGTTCTGATAGTTTCCCGAAAACAAACTATCTCGAGTTTTTTGATTGTGCGCATGCCCGAACTGCAAACAACACCCTCTGAGGTGATTTTGATACAACATGAGGTGGTAGGATCATTAGAAAGTGAGGGATTGACCTGCAGTATCTTGAAGGAATAGTCAAACTTCGAGCGGAAAACAACATCCTAGGTGATTTTGATACAACAATAATTGAGGTCTGCATGTTTTCCCGAATCTTGACGAATAACAGTTCTCATACATTTAAATATATGTGTACAAAACAACAATCACTTTGATTTTTAGTCATTAAGGAACTAAGACTCTAGCTGAGCCCCTCCCTTAATACCATATTAATATCATCCATCCATCTATCCCATTTATTTTATTTTACCCTTACTTTTCTCCCATCCTTTCCATATTCCTTTTCTCCATTCTATCTCTCTATCCCATCCTTCCTTGTCTCATTCAATCAACTCATGCATCCATCTATCCACCATTCCTTCCATCCGTTTATTCATCTCATCCATAGCTCCATCCATCAGTCATCCATTTATATATTTATCGATCTAGTCTAATAACACTTGATAATAACGAGGTAGTATACTCTCTTGCCTGACTTCCGCGGTTCGATATTAAGTCAACACTGTGGCTCCAATTTACTTATCGATATTGCACAATATCGGCTAAGCGGTTAAAAAAAAATACTTTTAAAATTATTTTTTTCTTTAAAATTCAAAATTTTCAAATCAGTTCATCTCGACATTTTGCAACGATAGAAAAGACAAGAAAAAAAAACGGTATAAAAAAAAGATACGCTATAAAAAAGAAATGTTGGTGTCCACGGAGAGTCGATCCCGGGTACGGTCACTCACTGGCGTCGAGGTCCAGCGCATTTCCAGAGGGCTACGTTAGACAATAAATTTGCATAACAATAATCGTTACACGATAGACTACTAAATTGACCCTCCAAATCAATCGGAAGTACAGATAGCTGAAGTAGTACGGGGCAGTCATTTAGGACTAGGATACGACTGTTCCCTCCCTCTTTGACTACTACGCTGATTGTGTACTACCCGATAGCGCGGATGAGGCCGAAATCTTTGTCCTATACGTAACATACGGTGTCTCAGCATTTAAGTCTGAGAGTATGGTCGATTTTTAGTGTTTTGCATAAATTATGTATGGTAGTGCGCGGGTTCGAGCCACCGTTCGGTGGAGCCGAATTTTTTTTTTTAGCTTCTGGGTTTTAGTTCTTCGGTGTAGTTCATTTTTAAATGTTTTTTTGTCTATTACATTCTTTTTTTTTTCGGTAATGTTGATGATATTTAATTAAATTTTTTTTTTTTTCCTTTAAATTTCCGTTTTTTGGGGGTAAAGTTTATTTTTAATTTCTTTTATTTTCTCTTTAGTTTCTGCATTTGTTTTCGATAGAGTTTCGACTATTTTAGGAACCCTGTTTTTTTTCGAACGCACGACCGAGATGTATTATGGGTAATCACGGAACTACTGATCATGCCCGACATGCAGCATTTCCCCTTTTATGCCGTAGTTGTGTTTAAAGTCGCTTCTGCGATTTTGTTCTTCACACCTTAATGTCACCGAGATAAACCATCATTCACTTCAACGACCAAGTATCAATTAAAGCGTAAGAGCTTGCTAGAATAGTTTGGTGCGTGCCTCACTGTAAGAGGTTTTTATACGCGTGAAAAGGCGGGGATAGATAGAATGTGCTACTTCATAAGTAATCATAGGATGTCAGAATGGTCTATCGATAACGTAGCTAAAAATGCACGCAGAACAAGGCTTTGCAGTTGCTTGATGTTGTAAGCATTTTTCTACCGCAGTTATGAACTTATGGTGAGTCCAGGGAGGGAAGGGAGGGGAATAGTGAGGGCTTATGATTGGGTTTTTAAAGTTCTTCAATGGTTGAACATGGCTAAACTATTTCAAAAGCAAAGTCAAAACTGAATCTTATACGCGAGAAAACATGTGACAATAATTCATTGAATAAGTTTTGGGTGTGGAATAAGATAAACGACAGATCAATAGTCAAACGAGGGCGCACTATAAAAGGGCAACGATACGCCCACAATTTTTTGAATAACAATGAGTTTGAATATGGCGGACAATGGTTGAACATGGCTAAACTACGGAGTAAATTAATTTTCTTAATAAAGTCACATTTCAACAGCAAAGTCAATGAAGAAATTGTAAATTTACTTCTAAAACAGGTATAATAGACGGACGTGTCAGTATTTTTCGTATTGGGTAGTTATCTATACGATTTTCACAGTCGCACCACGCGTACGAAGAATGTTTTGAATTTCGCGCGCCATGTATCACAACAATCATCATCCGTACTTCTTATCCAGGCCTACATATTCATGAAGCGAAATCCTCTTTGCCTGTAATAAGCATTTCCATAGCATAAAACTATGTTGGGTCATTTCTAAATAAAGCGACAAGAGTATTGTTTTCATTACACTAGTTACGTTCCCTTCGTCGTCACCATAACAAGACGAACGACATCGTTCGCCGCGAAGGCGTCTTGTTACGAGGTAAATGTGTCGAGCATTTGTACATCTCTGTACTTTTATGGTAAAGGTTTCGTTCCCGGGTTTCGGTAATGGTTTCGAAACCTATGCTTTATACTAGAGCCGTGCGACTTCAAACTGACGGTTTACGGTTCCAGTTCAAAGTACCATAATTTATTTTACCAAAGTGAAGTGATAGTGAATTGTACAACAACAATTATCCATGTGCGTTTTTAGTACTAATTGTATCATCTATCTATAATCCCAAACAAGCACCTATGGTATTATTTTCATATTTTCCGTATGGACGTTTCTTAAGAAAATAGTTTTCGTATGGACTTTTCTTAAGAAAATACATATGATATAATTAACATGTAACAGGACTACATGCCTGTCCAATTTGGAAATAATTGAATTCAAAAAATTCCTCTGGCTGCCAAATTGGACTCGGCCTACGGCCTCGTCCAATTTTGGCAGTCTTCGGAATTTTTTTCATCCAATTATTTCCAAATTGGACAGCATGTAGTCCTATTACCTATACTTATTTCCACAATTTCTTGTTCATTTGAGTCGATTTATAGAGCTTGCAGTTCTTGAGATTTGATTGACAGATCCAACGAACTTACCCTAGGTAGCTCCCCTTTAATAGTGCGCCCTCGTGTTTAAGCGGCCCTCTATTAAGCGGTCACTTTCACTCAAATTACCGGAAATCGGTCCCCATACTTTCTGTAAACTTGACCTCTATTAAGCAGTCACCTCTATTAAGCGGTCAGTTGGCTATTTCACGTGGTTGACCGCTTAATAGAGGTTTGACTGCATAGAGATCTCCCTGGACTTCTTTCGTGCTCGCTGTAAAACTTTCCCGTTGTGCTATGTTCAGATTTAGAGCACTTGGGGACTGATCAGAACACTCGAGAAGTGTTGAGAAGCTATTATGTACAACCCTTGCACTAGAGTTGTCTCTCCTTGTTTCGTTTATACATGACGAAAGGTAGTAGGATCATCCTATCTGCGAGACAGGATGACCCTAGTCCTCATAGGATGATCCTAGTACTCGAAAGAACTCTACTCCGGCCCATGTAAACAGAAAGCAATAGATATACAGCCGGTAGGTTGATTCGCCTGCTAGGAAGATTCTGGCGCTAGGGTCGTCTCTCCTTCATGTAAACAGGTCTTAAATCTGCACATAGCACGCGCGCTCGTTTTACTCAAGCCACTTAAGGCCTGGGTCAGGAGCTTAAAACGTTTTTTTGACGTTGAAACGTGGAGACTTGACGCAATTAGATGAAACTTGGCACAATGTTAGAAAATATCAGGACAATTAAACTTAACTTCATTTTAAGGTATCAGGGTACCCCAAAAAAACTTTCAAACCACCGGTTTTGATTTTTTTTGAGAATCAAATCTATTTGAATATTATCTATCATCTCCAAAAAACAGAATCTAAAAATATATTTTTCCTAAAAAGTTAGAATCAAAAAACGGATTTTGGTTTCATTTGATGTAAAAAGATGTTGACAAGCAAGCTGTCAACAGTACTCACGCAACAGACTTTCCACAAAGATTCAGATGCGAAGAAAGTATCCAAAAATCGTAACTGCTCACTCAAAACATCCTTGAATAACAATGCCAAACAACTCACGGTCAAAATGCTCGTATTTTCCGCCAGCAGTAACTTTGTTTTCCTGCCACGTTGTGTTATGTACTGTAAGGCGATCTTCTTTTGAATGCCATTCATATGTCATCAGGTATTGGATCACATATTTGTGGTGGATTATGGACGCTTGTGTAAACAAAGGCGCCACTTGACTTTTAAAACTCTTTTGCCTTTATTTCGGAAACAAAATAGCCATGAATCAAGCGCACATTTTGAGTTCCGTGTCAAAGGGATTTTATCCGATTTAGCTGAAATTTGGTAGATACTTTGTCAACTAAATATTCTTCAAAAATGTGTCTCCGAATTTTAATATTCAATTTCCTTCGAAAGTTATAACTTGTTTTGTAAAGTGTTTTCCAGTTTTGCAGAGCTCGAAGTTTAGGACCGTATAAAAACGCAACGGGTTAATTTATCGATAAACGGAGACACTTTTTTTGTAAGCTATATCTCATGAGCTTATAAAGGTATTAGTCGAGGATTTCCGATAAATTGCGGCTGTATGGGACCTCGGCGATGATAGTGATGTCAAAATCTGAACTTTTTTACCTATTTCAAATATACTGTTTTTGTTCTAAAAACTAATTGTTTTATTGAATTCTGCATTTATTCAGCTTTCAGAAAATGTATACTTTATAGAGGTTTTAACGTAATGAGTAAGCGCTAGAACGTGTTGCGTGCATGATGGTCGTTTGGGGTACCCTGATACCTTAAGGGCTAGAGTGATCACGTGACCACGTGATGTCATTATTTATTATACAAAATTCGTTTTTTTCTCCGGCGACGAGTTTTAATCACAAAGACAATACGATGTGCCTAACGTACGTCAATTACCGAGTACTACGAACATCTGCCTAGCTGATAGGACTTTCTTCAAGATTTAAGGGAATATTTGCGAAAACAGGTCACGTGACCTGAAATTTTAAACAATTTCCCTTAATATCTCTTTTACCGACAGCAAAGCTACAATGATCTACCCAGTATGTTATTTAGCTCTATGAAATGCATTGATTTTGATATTAATTTTTTTGGCACTTACAAAACTCGCTACCGGATCCACGAATTAGTATTTTTTTTGAATATGACGTCATAGATCACGTGACCACCATAAAAAAAGCAAACCAAAATTTTAAGGATGTCAAAACAAACAAATCATGAAAATATGACTTGAAAATGTATTTCCATAGTCAAGCAATTCTTCATTCTGTCCTCAAGGTCAAACCCAGGCCTTAACAGGCTTGAGTATATTTCTAATTATTTCAGTTTACAATTATTTGCTGCGATGTTTTTATTAAGTCAATAGAGGCAAAGGTGGAATGGACCAAATAACCGCGGCAAACTTTAATTCTTTATTTCATAAATATTCTTTTTCAACGCTCGGCGACTTTACAAATATTTTTATATAAAAAGTACAAAAATAAAATATATATACTTACAGTTATTGTATATTAACATAGACTAAGTAGTATTATATTTGGTCTCATTCAACGAATTACTAAGTACATATTGTTACTGGAAGCTGTAGGTGTTTATTTATCACAATTAATGAACGCTTTTTGAATAATAACCCGAATAAACACGCACTCTACGAATGTGATATAGGACTATTTCCTGAATGGAATAATACAACTAATTTTGTCCTACATACACTGTGATCGATACACAAGGAGAAGGTTGAATATAATAATAACGGATGATAACCGTTTGACCTATTTAGTAAAGGGAGCACGGCAGAATTACATTTCCATCTAATATTGAATTTTAATTTATCGTGATTAGAACTATGCATCCGCGCCTCGTGTACTCGGTTACGAGCGAAACATACCGATGGTTTTCCGAACACATGAACAAACTTTCGCATAGGCTCGTGTCTTACTCGCTTCTTTCTCGACGGGTACACGATATATTCTAACCAATTCTCCCGTGCTCCCTTGGTGAATGTTTACACTATTCACACACAATAGTATTTCCAAGCACTCTATAATAATTTATGTATGGTACATTTCTTTGGATAATATATATTATATAAATACATTGTATTCTACAAGTACGATGAAGGAACACGAGATTTGTTGAACGATCCTGGAGATGACGAGGAACTAGGTATGGCAATATCGAGTATCCACGTCATACAACAATGTAACGCCTGCAATAACAAATGACAAAAATCAACGTTATGAAATCTCTGACAGGCTACCGTTACTAATGCATGCTGCATATCTTTTCATACGCGTGCTGTAATCACGACATGACGTAAGCATTTTTACCCACGCGGTCAAACGTCTGCGCATGCGCGAGCTTTCTCCTACATCAACAATAAGGAAGAATGTAAAAACAGTCGACCATTTTGGCTCGCCAAGCGTAACTCCAAACTCCAATATTTTTTTTGATAAATAAAAAAGTAAAAAGGTAAACTCGTAGTTTATAGAAAATAAGATAATCTTTAACCTGTAGAATTTTAGAGCTTAACTTTGAAGTAATTTGTTTAACTTTCGGTGTTTTCAGACCGCGGTGTGATTTTCACCAACCTTTTGCCAACGAGAATTCATTTCGTCCAAAGTATTCTGAATAGTTTGATACTGCGACGTTGAACAGCAGTCACGAAGGTTTTTCCCTTCGAGTAGGAACGCTCTAAGCTTGGGGTAGTTTTTGTTGATTTCTCTTTGAAGTGTCTGTAAGAACAATTCATTACAATTACATATCATTGAATTAGTATGCAATTATGTACTTTTTCAAATCTCCGGCTGCGACCACCTCTCGTAAGCGACCACCTCTCGTAAGCGACCACCTCTCGAAAGCGACCACCTCTCGTAAGCGACCACCTCTCGTATGCGACCACCTCTCGAAAGCGACCACCTCTCGTACGCGACCACCTCTCGTAAGCGACCACCTCTCGTAAGCGACCACAAAACTTGACATGTTGGTTGGTCGCTTACGGGAGGTTCGACTGTATACAAGTGCATCACAAAGAAACGCAGAGACAACATAACGAACCTTCAATTTTTCTAGTTGCATCTTTGGCTCCTCTTCTGACGTCGATGGATCTAGTCCAATTAGAGTGAGTTCTGTTTCCGTGACAAAAGACGTAACCGCATCTCAGAGTCTCAAATCTCTCTGTTTTTGTGGCAACTCTCGTCTGCTTGGTAACCAAGTCATGTACTTTGGAAGACAAGTTTTCCCATCTTTGTTTGGCTGAGTTTACTCCTGTTTGAAGCCGATTGAAGACCTGTTTCTTGGAGTTGGGGATTAGATACTTGCTTCTTGACGAGATTCTTTGTATCTGTGCGTGATGTTGCACGATGTCTTTACGGAAAGACTACGAGAAAAATACGATTGTAAATTTCAAAGCGATCAAACCAGTCAAACTCTCACGACCGACAGACCCTGGAGAGTTGTTGTTGATGATGCTTTATATGTAGCACGTTTTTTGCATTTGCTTTTTGTGCTTGTGCTTATTCTTGCGTTGCATTTCACAAACATCAATACACATAACCATCGTGAAAAGTTGGGTGACTGTCCTTACCTCGTAAATATTCAGCTTGGATCTCGGGCTTCCAGAGCCGCTTTTTCGAGAAATAGCAGCAGTAAGAGCCTTCTCAGTTTCGTCCAGCCATTCCACAAACGTACGGTACTCGTTCCAAAATTCCTTACACAGAGAAAACCGCTCCTCCGCCTGGCGCCTTCTAGTCTGTGTCGTCTTGCTGACGTTATCCCAACGAGATTCAAAACTTTCTCTCGTGTAACGAAGGACTCTGTGATCTTCTTCCGTCGAACAAGCTGTGCGATCTTTATCCAGTCTCTGCAATGGCACAATACCATTTAAAACAGATGAGGTTCAAGAAAACGAGTGTGAAATTACATAAGTACAGTCGAACCTCCCGTAAGCAACCACCCAAAATGTCAAGTTTTGTGGTTGCTTACGAGACGCGGTCGCTTACGAGAGTGGTCGTAACCGGAGGTTCAACTGCAAAATCCCATACTAAACTCTATAAATGTCATTTACGATATCTTCGCGGGATCGTATCCAATACTTTTGAACTTTTCCAAACATACTGATGAATAATTGCTTTTTCAGATGGCAGTGGTTATTTTTGTGTGAAAGATTCTAGTATTCTGATCTCGAAAATCAGGACTCGTGCATAAGGCCAATAAGACTTGTGCTTGCGTACTTCAGGCTTACCTCGCATAGCCGCAAAACAGTGTGCACATCTACAGAATGTCGCTGGACGTCTTCTTGCATTTCCTGACAAATAGGATCAGAAAGACAGTTACGATTGGTAAACTTTACAAAGTGTACTTGCTGGTGTGCAGGTACCCATAACAAAGCGCACTCCACATTCTCTTGTTTTATACCTCCAACTTGGCGCTGCGTCTCTATACTTCTAACGATTGATGTCATTCCTAGAATTACCTTGAGTTCTTGATACTTCTGCTGTACTTCTGTAATCTCACATGTATCCCCGATAGTGTATCCCATGAGTTTACTCTCGACCTGAGCCATCCATGCGTTTAGCTGTTTCAGCTGGATCTCCAGCAGCTTCAGTCCGTATTTCGTCTCCTCTGCTTTCTTGTACGTGACTCCCAACTGCTGACACAGCGTCCGCCATCGTTCGTTCACCTCCTGTTGTTTTGTGGTCATGTGATCAGTGAAGGCAGTCCCGCTCCAGTGACTGATTAAGTTGAATACTGCCTCGTTCATGCGAGAACGAACCGACTCGTGTCTTTCAATATCAGCCACATACACCTTAAAGAAACGCGTACAACATTTAGTTCAATCAGTAGCAAAGTCTACAACGTGAGTGCATGCCAAGATTGTGACGAAATAATTACGCCCCTTGAGACAGCAAAATACTTGAACAGTAATTAAATAAGTAAGTAATCCCAAGAGGGACATTAAGCATTTAGTACATTGTATCGGAACAAAAGAGTTACATCACTTGCAAGCTATGATATATAAAGAAAGGACGCGGTCATAGGGTGTGTCAAATCAGTAGAGTTCAGTTGGAGTGTGTACGGAAAGATAGAAAAACCTAAGAAACCTCTTCAGCATCTTGATACAGAGATACGGGTAAATTCCGAAGGTTTAAAGAAGAAGAACGTTACTTGTAGTGGAGCCGGAGCAGTTGGAAAGAGCAGTTGGACAGTTGGAAAGGACAAGAAAGACGAAGGACAAGAAAGACGAAGGACAACTGAGAGAGATCGACGCAACACTGAACATCGAACATTGAACACTGTACTTGGACTTTTGTTAAGTATTTCAGTTAAGTAGTATTCTGTAGAGTTACATTTATATCACTATTAGTTTTCCATGGTATCTTTAGTTCGTTTTAGAGAGTAATAAATGCTGTCAGTCGTATGGTTTGTATTTGTAATTAGTAGTCTCGGGAGGAAGGGAGGGCACTCGAAGGGAACGGGCGGTGAAAGCGTCACATATTTTGGTGTCAGAAGTGGGATTTTGTTGAGTGTCCACCAGATTCCGAAGACTACTAATTGTAAATCGTACCTGGGTATTAGTTTTAGTGTTTTTGAATCGGAAATGGAAGTGCCATATGAGGAGTTAGAGTTAGAACAGCTAAGATTAGAATGTGCCAGTCGAGACATAGAGTTTGGCTCTAAAGATGGAAGGAGGAATCTAGCAAGTAAATTAAGGGTTTTTGATAAGGCCACAGCTTATGATGAATTAGATCATTCTAATGCAGATTCAAATGTACAAGATGAGCCGTCACGTGTCTTTAATCCTAGGAATGATGAATTGTTAGTTGCCTCAAATGTTAAGGATAGTGACTTAGTAAACGTCTTAAGTTTTAAGCAACAGATAGAGTTGTTGCAATTGCAAAGAGAAATGCGTCGAGAAGAGGAAGAAAGGCAGATTAGGGAGAGTGAAAGGCACATGCGCTTTATAAAGGAAGAGGAAGAAATGAAAATCAGAGAAGAGGAGAGATGGATAAGGTTTAAGTTAGAAAAGGAAAGGGAAGAGGTCACAGATTCGAGGGATATTGACGGGAGGAGTAGGAAGTCAGATTATGACAGTAGGAGACCAACATTTCTTAAGATAAGGGAAATGAGGGATAATGAGGATATTGAGGATTATTTTAGGATTTTCGAGATGACAGCAAGGGCTCAGCTTATACCTGAAAGGGAGTGGTTGGGTAGTTTGGTCCCCAAGCTTAGCGAAAAGGCGAAAGCCATTTATCTAGATATTCCGGAGGATAAAGCACAGGATTTTAAGGCTTCTAAGGAAATAATTTTCCAGGCATATCAACATACTGTAGACTATTATAGGTACAAATTCAGGAATTCAGAAAAAGAGCCAGATGAAGATTTTGTGCAGTGGGTTCACAGGTCTCGTAGGTATTTAGACAGGTGGATGAGAGTAGCAAAAGCAGAAGGTAGTGAAGAGCGAATCAAAGAACAGTTTATGATAGAAAAAATGTGTTCTGCAACGACTGAGAGAATTCAACCTGCGAGCAAGACCGACGAAGTGCAAGATTGCAATGCCAGTGACAGAATTCATGGGCCACAAAGTTGGCAGCAAAACCATCCAACCAAAGGAAGTTCTGGTGAAAGCTGTGGATCGTTTCCCAACTCCGCTGACAAAGAAACAAGTAAGATCGTTTTTGGGTTTGGCGGGATATTATAGAAAGTTTATCCCCAATTTCTCAGAGAGCAGTAGCTTTGACCGATCTCACAAAAGGAAAGTGCCCTACTAAAGTAAAATGGTCTGATCAGTGTGAAGTGTCATTTCAGGACCTCAAGCAAGCTTTAAAAGGACAACCTTTGCTGGTTCCACCAAACTGGGAAAAGGAATTTGTCTTACAGGTTGACGCGTCGGAACGTGGACTTGGAGCTATACTGACTCAAAAATACGAAGAAGATGAAGAACATCCGATAGCTTACGCAAGCCGAAAGCTACAACCAAGAGAAGCAAACCTCTCAACCTCAGAGAAAGAATGCCTAGCAATCGTGTGGGGAGTGGAACATTTCAAGTACTATCTGTTGGGAAGACCGTTCACCTTACAAACCGATCATAATCCTCTAGTGTGGCTGAATCAGGTACGGGACAAGAACCAGAAATTACTACACTGGAGTGTAACATTACAAGAATATGACATCAAGATCGAACACAAGCCAGGCATAAAGAACACCAATGTAGATGCGCTGAGCAGAGCATAATATATTAATTATTTCATTATATTCTGTTTTGATAATATTGGAAATTTATTTAGTGTAAATATTATCTTAAGGGGGAAGGTGTGACGAAATAATTACGCCCCTTGAGACAGCAAAATACTTGAACAGTAATTAAATAAGTAAGTAATCCCAAGAGGGACATTAAGCATTTAGTACATTGTATCGGAACAAAAGAGTTACATCACTTGCAAGCTATGATATATAAAGAAAGGACGCGGTCATAGGGTGTGTCAAATCAGTAGAGTTCAGTTGGAGTGTGTACGGAAAGATAGAAAAACCTAAGAAACCTCTTCAGCATCTTGATACAGAGATACGGGTAAATTCCGAAGGTTTAAAGAAGAAGAACGTTACTTGTAGTGGAGCCGGAGCAGTTGGAAAGAGCAGTTGGACAGTTGGAAAGGACAAGAAAGACGAAGGACAAGAAAGACGAAGGACAAGAAAGACGAAGGACAAGAAAGACGAAGGACAACTGAGAGAGATCGACGCAACACTGAACATCGAACATTGAACACTGTACTTGGACTTTTGTTAAGTATTTCAGTTAAGTAGTATTCTGTAGAGTTACATTTATATCACTATTAGTTTTCCATGGTATCTTTAGTTCGTTTTAGAGAGTAATAAATGCTGTCAGTCGTATGGTTTGTATTTGTAATTAGTAGTCTCGGGAGGAAGGGAGGGCACTCGAAGGGAACGGGCGGTGAAAGCGTCACATATTTTGGTGTCAGAAGTGGGATTTTGTTGAGTGTCCACCAGATTCCGAAGACTACTAATTGAAAATCGTACCTGGGTATTAGTTTTAGTGTTTTTGAATCGGAAATGGAAGTGCCATATGAGGAGTTAGAGTTAGAACAGCTAAGATTAGAATGTGCCAGTCGAGACATAGAGTTTGGCTCTAAAGATGGAAGGAGGAATCTAGCAAGTAAATTAAGGGTTTTTGATAAGGCCACAGCTTATGATGAATTAGATCATTCTAATGCAGATTCAAATGTACAAGATGATGAGCCGTCACGTGTCTTTAATCCTAGGAATGATGAATTGTTAGTTGCCTCAAATGTTAAGGATAGTGACTTAGTAAACGTCTTAAGTTTTAAGCAACAGATAGAGTTGTTGCAATTGCAAAGAGAAATGCGTCGAGAAGAGGAAGAAAGGCAGATTAGGGAGAGTGAAAGGCACATGCGCTTTATAAAGGAAGAGGAAGAAATGAAAATCAGAGAAGAGGAGAGATGGATAAAGGTTTAAGTTAGAAAAGGAAAGGGAAGAGGTCACAGATTCGAGGGATATTGACGGGAGGAGTAGGAAGTCAGATTATGACAGTAGGAGACCAACATTTCTTAAGATAAGGGAAATGAGGGATAATGAGGATATTGAGGATTATTTTAGGATTTTCGAGATGACAGCAAGGGCTCAGCTTATACCTGAAAGGGAGTGGTTGGGTAGTTTGGTCCCCAAGCTTAGCGAAAAGGCGAAAGCCATTTATCTAGATATTCCGGAGGATAAAGCACAGGATTTTAAGGCTTCTAAGGAAATAATTTTCCAGGCATATCAACATACTGTAGACTATTATAGGTACAAATTCAGGAATTCAGAAAAAGAGCCAGATGAAGATTTTGTGCAGTGGGTTCACAGGTCTCGTAGGTATTTAGACAGGTGGATGAGAGTAGCAAAAGCAGAAGGTAGTGAAGAGCGAATCAAAGAACAGTTTATGATAGAAAAAATGTGTTCTGCAACGACTGAGAGAATTCAACCTGCGAGCAAGACCGACGAAGTGCAAGATTGCAATGCCAGTGACAGAATTCATGGGCCACAAAGTTGGCAGCAAAACCATCCAACCAAAGGAAGTTCTGGTGAAAGCTGTGGATCGTTTCCCAACTCCGCTGACAAAGAAACAAGTAAGATCGTTTTTGGGTTTGGCGGGATATTATAGAAAGTTTATCCCCAATTTCTCAGAGAGAGCAGTAGCTTTGACCGATCTCACAAAAGGAAAGTGCCCTACTAAAGTAAAATGGTCTGATCAGTGTGAAGTGTCATTTCAGGACCTCAAGCAAGCTTTAAAAGGACAACCTTTGCTGGTTCCACCAAACTGGGAAAAGGAATTTGTCTTACAGGTTGACGCGTCGGAACGTGGACTTGGAGCTATACTGACTCAAAAATACGAAGAAGATGAAGAACATCCGATAGCTTACGCAAGCCGAAAGCTACAACCAAGAGAAGCAAACCTCTCAACCTCAGAGAAAGAATGCCTAGCAATCGTGTGGGGAGTGGAACATTTCAAGTACTATCTGTTGGGAAGACCGTTCACCTTACAAACCGATCATAATCCTCTAGTGTGGCTGAATCAGGTACGGGACAAGAACCAGAAATTACTACACTGGAGTGTAACATTACAAGAATATGACATCAAGATCGAACACAAGCCAGGCATAAAGAACACCAATGTAGATGCGCTGAGCAGAGCATAATATATTAATTATTTCATTATATTCTGTTTTGATAATATTGGAAATTTATTTAGTGTAAATATTATCTTAAGGGGGAAGGTGTGACGAAATAATTACGCCCCTTGAGACAGCAAAATACTTGAACAGTAATTAAATAAGTAAGTAATCCCAAGAGGGACATTAAGCATTTAGTACATTGTATCGGAACAAAAGAGTTACATCACTTGCAAGCTATGATATATAAAGAAAGGACGCGGTCATAGGGTGTGTCAAATCAGTAGAGTTCAGTTGGAGTGTGTACGGAAAGATAGAAAAACCTAAGAAACCTCTTCAGCATCTTGATACAGAGATACGGGTAAATTCCGAAGGTTTAAAGAAGAAGAACGTTACTTGTAGTGGAGCCGGAGCAGTTGGAAAGAGCAGTTGGACAGTTGGAAAGGACAAGAAAGACGAAGGACAAGAAAGACGAAGGACAAGAAAGACGAAGGACAAGAAAGACGAAGGACAACTGAGAGAGATCGACGCAACACTGAACATCGAACATTGAACACTGTACTTGGACTTTTGTTAAGTATTTCAGTTAAGTAGTATTCTGTAGAGTTACATTTATATCACTATTAGTTTTCCATGGTATCTTTAGTTCGTTTTAGAGAGTAATAAATGCTGTCAGTCGTATGGTTTGTATTTGTAATTAGTAGTCTCGGGAGGAAGGGAGGGCACTCGAAGGGAACGGGCGGTGAAAGCGTCACAAAGATATACATTTAAGAATTATGTTACCGCTGACCTGGAATACAGTATCTGCCTGATCATCCGGGCCACTAAGAAACGAATCTTCGAGATCACGTGACACTGATGACTCCACAGTTCGTAACCAATCAGTAAGCTCCTTATGCAGATTGTCAAAAGTTTCAGCTTGTTTTACCACATCGAGGATTGATTGCATGGAAGTAGAGAGAGTACGACAAACGTTTTGCCATAACGAACAAAGAGATGAAACTTGCTTGTGAAGTCGTTCCGATTCGTGCTGGTCAGCGGTGCTTCGCAGTGCTTCACCACGCTCGTTTATATTTTCAAGTTGAGGACGTCGTTCGTCAAATTCTCTACCGATGACCTGAAGGTGTGAAGGAAATCAGCTTGATAACAGCCAAACAACATACCTGACTTAGGCCCCGTTTACACGGTACCGGCCGAATTTTTAACCGTTCAGAAAGTTGACCCGTACACACCGTTTACACGGAACCGTCTCTTTAATTGTATAAAATTTTGCATAGAATTTTTGTCCGGATACCACAGCCGTGTGAAGGGAACGCCTAAACGTACAACGTTTTCAACGGTTAAAAATTGGGGCCTTACTGAACAAAATGAAATAGTGAAATTTACTACTATTTGTTTCACTTGCTTGTTTGTATATTTATTGTTTGTTTTGGTTGACGACGGTCGATGTTAAACCTACCTTCATGGCTTCAAGTTCTCGTTGCAACTCTTCGCGAGTTGTGGCTTCTGTTGGTTTCTTTAATATCTTGTCTTTCTCTCTTAACCATACCATAATATTCTCCATCTGTATCGAATACTGCTGCCATTCTCTGAGAGAACCTTCCAGTTGTTGTTGATTGTTTGTAATTCTATTGGTCAACAGAATCCATCGTTTGGTGACGTTTTCCACTTCTTGATCACAGCTACTAGAAATGGTTCCTTTGCACTCCTGAGCAAGTTGTCGACCTTTGGAACAAATGGTCTCGTATTCCTGTCGGTGGGCTGTCACATCATTCTGACACATCTGTAAGTGAATGAATGAATGAATGAATGAACTCTATTTAGACACGGAATCAAAATCACTAAAATTAAAATTAATTACAAAGTGCTCTCCCTTTGAGCCGTGTAAAAAGATAATTCTATTATAATATATGGAATATAAAGAGGTTAATATATATTGATAGTTAAATATTGTTGTTGAAGGATGTTAAGGTGGTGGCCTGCTTGGCTTTAGAGGGGAGACTGTTCCATAGACACGCTCCACGATAAACAAAGCTCTTTTTTTAGGGCTTCCGTTTGAGGCCTTGGAATAGAAACATTATCATTTACGCCTCTGATGTATTGAGAATGTACCGTATTCGTTCGTAAAGGAGTTCAAATCAAACCTTCTAGAAACAGATGTCTAACTGTTGTGTCATTATACCATTATAAACCAGCATGATCTATAGTCAAACCTATCTTTAGCGGCCACCCTCGGGGAAGAGCTTTATGGCGGAATGGCCGCTTAATAGAGGGCGGCAGCTTGATGAAGGGAAGCGAATGGGTGTGGTGAAATTCAAAACACATAAAATAACAATTGTTATCTCAAAATTCACGATAGTCTTAATCACCACCACCATCATCATTATCATCATTATCATCATTATCATCATCACCATCATCATCACCACCGGTACCACCACCATCATCATCATTACCGTCACCATCATCATCATCATCATCATCACAATCATGACCATCATCGTCATCATACCTTAACGTATTCGAAGTGTTCTTTCATTTGGTTAATACTGCTACACTCAGGGATGGTAAACCCACTGCGAGATTCAAGACTGTCCATCCACTGTAGAAATTGCTGACACAAGCGATGAAACTCCTCAGTTTTTCTGGCCTGGCTGTTCAAATATTCCTTGTACTTTTCCATAAGCCTGTTAGCAACACAAACATTAATGCACAATGGAATGTGACTTTTCTATTTTAAGTACTTTCCATCGTTCCTCCCTCGACTTTCCTTAATCTTCTCTACTTTTCTTTTTCCACTTCTCTCTTTATTCATTTTCCTTGTGAAATATTGTTTAGCTAAGTACAATATATACAATATATACATATTTTATTAACATTGTAAAAAGCATTGAGACTTCGGTTAATGCGTTTTTTAAGAAATTATTATTATTAATATCGTACCTGCAAGAAGTTCTCCACAATGGCCTGATTTTATTCAACTTTTCCTCGAGGTTGGATCTGTATTTGGTATCCTTCTCTCTATCTACGTCCAGTTCTTCAGCGAGAACAGTCATTTGATCAAATTCGCGACGACATCGTTCGTGTTGATCGTAAAAATCCTATTAAAAATGTTTATGCTAACGTTAGAGAATCTTTATGGGCTCTGTGACAGTATAACACATCACGTACCATGACGGCAAAGTCCTTTTTCCCGTCCAAACTTGGTTCTAGTTTCCAGATGTCTCCTTCCTTGTCGATCAATACCAGGAGTTCATAAAGCGTTGAATAGTTTCGTTCAAACTCTTGTCGCCTTGCAGCAACTCTTTTATTGTCGTCAAGTTTTGACTTCACTCGAGTCTGAAGAGTGTCCCATCGTCTGCCAAGGTCAGATATTTGCCTGTTCATGGTATCCGAACGAACCCGTGAAGCACCGAGAACTCCCTCGTCTAAGCTTCGATTCAAAGCTTCTAGTTTGGATTTGCTGTCATTTGCATCACAGGATAATTGCTGTAAAAAAGATTTATCAATACCTCAAAAGAATTGCACGAAGTAACATATGACAGCACTAACTACAATCAAATAATAAAAAAGTTAAGTCATTTGCAAAAAGAAACTGAGTTATAAAGTAATTTGACGCTTGGTAATAGTTAGTAATGTAGTTCGTAAGGTTTCGTCAAGCGTAAAAAGACCGAGTTCTTTCTTCTGCGCTTTTGATAAAATACATGCCGTGCGGCTTTACTTATACTAAGTGAATTCTCTACCAGTGTAACTCGACAATAAACACACACCTCGAGGTCCTCAAATGATTCGTCAGCCTCCAGAGACGAGCAAGTCTCCGCCGTGACTTCAGCGTCATCGAGCAACGAACTCAGTTCGTCGACAGCTTTCTGGACTTTCATGTAACCACGCGTAGCTTCGTTGAGTCGAGCGGTTTTGTCTTCCACATCAATTTGCAGCTCTTCAAAACGCTTCGCTACCTCGGTCCTTAGCGGTGCAATGTATGTAGCACTGCGGTCGACTTTGGACTTGAGTTTAGTGGCCAAGATGTCAATGGAAGACATTTGTTCGCGATGAAGATCGATTTCTTGTTCAATAGACTGTGGAAAATAAACTGATATTAAAATCACGATCAATAGAAATAAATATACCGGCTTTTCGTTACCTGGCAAATTTCAAGCTGTTGTAACTGGATATTAAGTGGTGCTTTCACTGTCACAGTCTCCGTAAGCAATATATCTTGCTGCTCAATCCAAGAAACCAGGTCTGCGCATGCGCTTCTAAACTGTTTCCAAATTTCAAGTAAATCCTTCAGTTGTTTTAGCTTCTCCTGAAGCTGTTTAGAAGTAGTTGTAAACCGTTCTGATACAGCAATCACATTGTCTTCAAAATGATTCGAAACAGAAGGATCGCAATTCCGCGCCAGGTCAGCGGCAACTTCAGTCACCTCGTCGAGTCTGTCACGGCCACCTTGGAGTCCTTGATTCAAAGTCTCAAGTTGTTTGACACGTGACTCCAAGACGTCCATATCACCTGCCGCGTTCGTATTCATTGCCTCGTGTATATCATCCATAAATTGATCCAAATGAAGAACAGATACTTCGTAACCCTCAACTGCCTTCAAAGAACTATCAAGCCACACCTCGTACTCGTCGACTTTAGTAGTTAACTCAGACCATCTGTCCTCAACACTGTCTACGCATTCTTGAAGCTCGTCTTGGTCGATGGCTGGATCACCAAGAAGTCGTCTGCCATAGTTGAGTACATTGTCCACAGACTGTTTCTGAGTAACGAGAAAACCTTTCATGGCCTAAGTAGAAAAGATGATTATTAGATAAATAAATGTACGACAGACAATATTTAGCAAATGTGGTTTTGCAAAATGAATGTGACACCGAGTAGATTCATCGCGGTGGGAAGCGTCATTCTGTAGTATTCCGCCTTGCCCTATGCCGCCAACAAGTGGCAAACGTTATGATTGCGTAACTGTTGCCCATAGTCGCTAGAAAGTGAGCTGAGTGTGGTACATCGTGAGGTAATTTTCTTTACCTTCACATCTTCCAATGCAATAGCGAATTGCTTCTTCGATACAATCTTCTGGTAGCGACTCATGGCTTCTTCTCGTGTTTCAAACCACTCGTTGATCGTTTTAAGCTCTGCATACAGGGATTGGAATTCGCTCCATCGAGCCATCCCATGCTGGATTTGTTGCTCTTTTTCTGTTAGTTCATCGATTATTTGATTTCGCATCAAGACAAGTCGACTAATTACATCGCGTACTTCGAGAGCAGGACCGTCTTGTCGATCGCCTTGGAGCTCTTCGACATGCGCAGTAAGGCTATCAAGGGTGTCCTTCTTGGACTCAAGGCCTTCAGAAATGTCCTGAAATGCAAGAAAAATATAATCAGAATGTTTGGTAAAAAGTGAATTATGGATCTTGATAGTTCTGAGGTGTAAAGGAGAGATGATGATAGGTGTAATGGAGGGATGATGATAGGCGTAATGGAGAGATGATGATAGGCGTAATGGAGGGATGATGATAGGCCGCGTAATGGAGAGATGATGATGCAGTACTCTTTCCTTTCGACTACTTTGGATACTCAAAGGGAAAATGAGGTTGTTGCAAAGCAATTCCTTTTTAATTTCCAGTAAACTTACTTTGAACTTTTCAAGTCGTTTCCTCGCTGTGTCCATTGTACTGTTTCCAACTTCAATGGCAGATTCTTCTGCAACACGCATTGCCTCGGTGAACCAAGCATCAAGGTCTGCAAGCTCTTCGTATAAAGTAACCACCATTAGATCGGTACGATGTCTGTTTAGTTCTTCTTCACGATCCTCAAGTAAGGCCCACAGCTCAGTCCAGTTCTCATCCAGACTTAGTTGACTTTCATGTAGGAAATTCGTGTCTCCTCGTGTAGCCTCGAGGAGCTCGTCGACGACATTGTTTAATCTATCCTTTGTAGCATAGTGTGATTCTATGTCTGCTTGGTATTGCTAGAGTGAGATAAAGTCGACATAAATGAAGGGGTTCCTCAGTGCAAGAACTGAGTAAATGACTTGTGATCAAAACCAAAATTCTCCTTTGAAATTGAAAGAATCTCGAGGAGAATTTAGATTTTGATCAGAGATCACTTACGTTGTTCTCAAATGTATGGGTGACACTGGTGATAATTATAACGATAGTTTGTCCACTTTACCTTTAGGTTATCAAGCTGTGCTTCAACCATGTCGAGGTTACATCCACTGATGTCTTCGTTTCTCATTAACGCAAGTACCGTCACCAACCAATCCACTAAGTCATCCATTCCACCTTGATATTCCCGCCATAACTTGAGAAGTTTCTCCAAACGGTGTCGTTCACTACGAGCTTCGTGACGTATTGAACGCCACAGCTCCTTTAACTCGGTCACACAGGTCTGTAACTCAGGATTCGCTGAGAAAAAGATAAGCAAGAGAGAAGTGTTTGTACAATGCTACTAATGTCTGCTGCGAGGTTTTTAAATAAAATACATTGTCATAACATAGGTATGATATAACGCGCGCTCTGATTGGTTGGTTAGCTGTGTCCGCAAGCCCACGGACATACGCTACGGCTACGGATACACGCTCACGCTCACGTCATCGCCATAGCGCACGCTCTGAAATCAATCGGAAAATCAAATTGTTTTATTTGAATTTGCAGTGACTATGTTATAAAAGAAATGGTCAACGCTTTAGCTGTGCGTCCATCGAGTTATGGAGCACTTGGGAATTTGGGAGAGCACTCGTGCTACGCCTCGAGCAACTCTTACGCTTCTCTGGTGCTGTCTCAAATTCCCGCTTGCTCCATAACTCGATGGACGCACGCTAAGCGTTGACCATCCTTAATTGTTGCTGTTATGTGTAATACTAACCTGTGGCAGTGAAGACTTGCTCTCCTTCATACACTACAGCATCTCTCGACGACTGACGATCGTTTAGTTTCTTATCAAGTTCTCTTAACTTCATAACTTTCAACACCACAGCATCGATATTTCCTTCTGGAAGTTCACGTAAGGGGCACACCAGGTTTTGTGTTAAGTTATGCAGCCACGTGGTCAGTTTGGACAAAGACTCTTCGAAGGACTTCCATTGAAGCACTGTGGACGCAATCCATTCAGAGTTCTCGTTGCACACCTCAAGCATGTTGTTGGACAGTTTGATGACGTCGTGGTAGCGGTCGAGGGTCAACGGACCTTCGTCAGTTTGCGTGGCGTATTCTTTGATCATGTCCAGTCGAGACGTGCGAGTGAAGATATTCCGAGAGAATGTCTAGTAAAAATACAAATATATATGCTATTAATTAAATTTATAGACGCGTTTGGCGTGGGGTAAAAGAAATAAAGGAAAGAATAAAGGAACACAGTGAAAGAGAACAGCATAGAGAATGGGAATACCTGGAATTGTTGCAACCTCACTTCCAAAGCTGCGAGATTTTCTGGAATGTTGTCGTCAGCTACAAGCGTATGGAAATCACATTCTTGTGACGTCAGCCACTCTGAAAATTCATCCAATTCTCTGTCGTACTGTTTTTGTCTTGACCTGGGGGACCGTTGGTCCGCGGGAGAGCCGCCATGATTCGACCTCCGTCTGCTAGGGGACGGTGTTTTAGGACTGAGTTCTCGGGGTGATACAACACCATTCCTGGACGCATCTTCTGTTGGAGATGGCTTGGAAAGAACAGCAGTTTCCTGCAAGGGTTCTACTACTTCCGATACAACTCCTCTTCCTTCAGGAGGCGATGGAGCTGGAAGGAGTTCAAGACTTTGAAGATGACGCTCTCTGGAGCGTATTAGAGGGCGCTGTCGGTCCCATCTCTTGTTTAAGTCAACTAGTTTGTTTTTCTTTTGCGGGCTGGACACATTGTTTGAGTTCTTGTTTAAAAAGTCAAGAGTACACTGATGCATGGTGGCGTAGCTTTGCAGAATCTGGGCGAGTGGAAACACAAGTTATCTATAACATATCATTTTCTCTGCATTTATATGACAATCTTTGGAGGCACAAGAACTTCAAAACCCCTCATCTATCACTCGTACCCACATGAATTAACAAATGCATTCGAACCACAAAATGGAAGGATAGAATGTCTCCGCATTTTAACGAGAAATTATCATTATTTCACTGAACTTACCAGGAACTTTAGTAGCTCTAAATCTAGGTTCTTCTCTTTGTCAAGTGGACCAAGCTGTCTTATTGTTTTCTCTATGGCTGCACTCTGCTCTATGCTCTCCGCAAGTTTGGCGTCGAAATCCTGACTATTTAGAATAACCGACTCCACCTCGACCATCTTATCGATTGCAGTACGAAGGTTAAATACCTTGGCAACCATTAGTTTGATGATTCCATGAATCAGGTCCTCGAGGTCGTTCGTTTGCTTTTTTAAGGCAGATTCTTGACTGGGCGTGAGGTTTGTCGTATCGTTCGATAGATCATCAAGTCTTGCCTGTTGATGTCGAGTTTCTCCTAAGAGAAACTAAAAACAGAGGCACACAAGAAATTACATTGATAATTCAAAGGAAGACTTCCTGGAATAGCTGTTAACTCTCCCCAAACCCTAACGATAACAACGAAATTCATTGTGCGCATGCTTAAAGTCAACCTGTCAAAATCGCAGGTACAACAAAAGGCTGTGGTGATATGTGCAAAACTAACCTGTATTCGTTGTAGTTGCTCTGTAAGCACGGCCATATCACCGTCAATGATCTCTTCTGATACCAATGTCTCTTCGATAGACGCAACACCATCTAGTAACTCGTGCAGTTCTATCTGCGAGGAAAAGTTATCATCATCGGTACCGTTTTCCAGGTTGTCACTAAACAACCCATTTTCCTCAACCGAAACAACATCATCGCTTTCATTACTCAGGTCCAACGATCTCAATAATGCAAAATTTTCTTTAAAATTGGCAATATCCCTTTGTTGAAGATCTTCATTGTCACGAGGCGGCTGGTGCACGAATCGCTCCAGGTCGCACTGTCTTGATGCCGCGCGCTCCTGGAGTTCTTTCCACAGGTTGTTGACAGCTTTAAGTCTTTCGTCCATGATGATCATTAGACTACTGTTGCCTTCAAATGGAAATTGTTGCGCTAAGGAGTTCATGGCGTCAATACGTCCTTGTTGACGACACATTTCCACGCACAAAGCCTGTGGAAAACAACACGAAATATCAAGAAAAACGTTAAAAAAGATGATAATATCGCATACAATCAATGCTATCTACGTACCACATGGCTTGCCAACTCGTCTTTGACGTTGTCATGGACACATTGACAAGTTCTCATTATATCTTCAATCACGCGCAACTTTTCCAGCAGTTTTTCCACCTCCACGACAAACACATCTAAACTCATTCCTTCTTCAAGGGGAACATCTTCGTCGTCCAATTCTCGTAGCCTGTCTAACGCGTCTCCAAAATATGGAGACTGATAAGACGTTGAATCGCGTAGCACCGAGCTCACGGGTTCTTGTGGAGGAGAGTTTTCAGGCCGCTTCATGTCCGAAAGTTTCCAAATTTCGTTAAGAATATCTTTAGGTTCTTTAGCATAATCTCCAGTCTTGTTATCTTTCTTTATTGAAGAGTGAGTGTTGTCTAGAGTGTCTCCACGATCTTTATCAAAACTAACAACGGGATCTCCCGAGGGGTATTTCCCAGGGGATTCATCATCAGACAGGTGTACCTCCATGGAAACATACGAGTTATCTGGCGAGTCTCTGTCGTCATGTTCTGTAATTTGTAAGTGACTAGGTTGCGATGTATTAATACTGTCTTCTTGTGTGATGGGAATATAGCTTAACTTTGCTAGGCTATCGTCGTCTAAGTCTGACACAGAGATCCGAGTTTCAGGTGCGTTTTCAAAACTAGTATCAACCCTTTCTTCTGTGCTATCCATGTTTGGTATAGAGTGTTTATTTGTCACGATTTCTTCAATATCAACAGGTTTTGAGTCGACTATAGATTTGTGGCTACTACTTGCAATCGATATCTCATCGTCATTGGTTGGTAATTCTGACGACAAACCTTCCTTCGCGATGATTTCGTGATTTTCCGACGAATCCAAAGGTTTGTTGTGTTCACTGCTTAAATTACTGTCATCGATAGTTGACTTTAGAACATCGTCAAGAGAGCCATTATCTGAATTGTCTGCTTGCACAATTACTGGAGGTACCACATCTTCGTTAACAAGCACATTACTAGTGTCTGCTCCGTTTTTCTCTGCCAACGCATCACGTGACCTACCCAAATCTTCATCGACTTCGTCGTTCTCTGACACCAAACTATCCTCATTTTGCACATGCGCACTAGCATCTATTTCATCCGAAGTTTCTTTACAGATTTCATTGTTCTCATCTTCGACCTTCTCGGACGATGGTTGTTCTTCTTTTTCTTCAGTCAAATCATCTCGAGTGAGTTCATCCGGGAATTCTTCATTAGGGGTCAGCGGTTTGCCATCTGAATGTCTGTTGTCTTCATTCTCGTCTGTATAAATTACACCATTTTCATCGGTCAAAATAAGAACTGGCACTTCAATCTTATTACTGTCCTTCAGAGCATCAGAATCGCTTTCTCTCTCGGTTTGTTGTTGTGCAGAGTCATCTGTGTCATCAAGTTTTTCCGTATATTCAGGATTAGAAGCGAAATCTTGTGCATCATTGCGTTCTTCTTCTGTTTTTTCTCTGTTTTCATTTTCTTGTTCAGGACTTTCTACTTCGTTTTGAGATTCCGACTTTCTCAATAAGCTTTCCAGCGACTCCATCGACGAGACTCCACTTTCGGAGTTATCTAAGTCCGAATCATTCTCACCGTACTCGGGATGATCATTCATCGATTTCTCAATCTTCTTCGAGTGTCTTTCACTCTGGCAAGGTTCACTTAGTGCTGTTGTGCGATCTAAACTCGACACAAAGTTCCATTCATCTACATTTAAATCACTCGAAACAAACAAACCATCCTTTTGCAGACGTTCAAAATCCTCGCTCAATTGTTTGATGTTTTCTTGTATTCTTTCAAGCTCGAAATCGTTACATATTCCCACCAGGTTTCCCTCTCGAGCTTTCAGATCTTCGACAAGGCTTTTGATGAACGGTAAATCTAGTATTAGGTCCTGAAACAGAAGTGTAAACAGAAATATCAAGAGAGATTCTGTGACGAGATACACAACGCTGACCCACGACAGCTCAATACAGAATATCACGTAACAAAGAAATGCTATTGATTACTGACTCAAGGACAATACTTGAGAAATATAGGACAAATTTATGGAGAAATTGTCATCGACAATGTACATAGACAATGACAATCAAGTAGTAGAATCATCTATAGACACTTTAAAATCAATATTAATGACCCCTTAATACCAAGACATTGGCTTGTGTACAAAGAGATATCGCCTACTC
The DNA here is from genome assembly GCA_033675265.1 of Actinostola sp. cb2023. Taxonomy (NCBI): domain Eukaryota; kingdom Metazoa; phylum Cnidaria; class Anthozoa; order Actiniaria; family Actinostolidae; genus Actinostola; species Actinostola sp. cb2023. The sequence continues at coordinate 52,745 of JAUJYZ010000631.1, forward strand.
GCAACTGTAGGGGGTGGTCGTGGCACAATTGTACACACGTGTCGATAAAGTGCTGAATTATTGATCAAAACAAGTTTGGGTGCAAATTCTAACGCTTTATAACTGTTTTACAATTCTAAACTTGAGAAAAACACCACTTCTTAATTTCCGCTTTAATTGTATAGACGAACTGCTGTCATCTAGTGCTTGACAACAACTAGTCGAAGAAGATAAACAAACAACCTCAGAGTGTTTTCTCACAATAAGTTATGCTAAAAAAGTGCTGAAAAACTGGCTAAATAAGTCGAGTATATTAATAAACAAATATGATTAATCAACAAGCAAATAAACGCGTCCACACATCAATCAAAATATAATTGTCGACATTTCTGATGCCGAACAGCTGTTTTGTTGAATATATTTTCGAGTTCGCTCAGTTATGATTATGTTTACGATATTTATTCCTGTATACGTCTGGAACTCCACAATAAAGAATGCATTTGTTTCCTTGTTTACTTGCGTGACAACACACCGGCGATTAATTACAATCTTTTGTGCAGAGAAACACGAAGGTTTAATTTAAAATATTCAACTCAATAACACCAAGGAACAAAAGAACAAAAGACAAATGTGCCGAAACTCGCCAGAGGATTAGATATATTAGTTAAGAAAGCCGCATGCTACACGAGCAAATTTTCCTTGACAAGTTTTCCTTGACAAGGAAGACTTGCTCGTGTAGACGACAAAAACATCGCCAATTTTTCCTTGACAAGGAAAACTTGCTCGTGTAGCTGACAAAAAATTGTCAATTTTTCCCAGTTGTCAAGGAAAACTTGTCAAGGAAAACTTGTTCGTGTAGATGCGGCTTAAATCGTCCAAAACATGTCCTGTCACTTGGATAAATGAATAGTGCAGGCAACACTTAAAAACGTATCATGGCTTCAAAACATTACTTCAAGTACACAATAAACATAAAACGATTTAAGTACAATTTCGGGTAAAGTTTTCGTTGTACAACCGATGTGTATTAGAGAATAGAATGGTTAGAGGAGTTTATACCGTCGTTATGGCAACACGAACAGTCAATGATGGCTCGTAAATGAATGCACGAATGGAGTTGTTCATACTAGCGTACGCGTTTCGATTTGCAAGAAGAACAATAGGCTCAGCTTGAACACTGTTGTCTACACGGCAAAATCACAAAAGCACTGGCTAGATTCATAACAAACTAATAACTCTACGACATGATATTAAACATTCTCGCCATACCTGCAATTTTTCGTGTCGTTCACTGCAATCCTTCATTTTGACCTTTTCCATCCTAGTTCTGTAATCGTCGATTCGTTCTCTGACATCTTGTAGAGCGACCTCGAACTCCGCCATGTGATAGTAGCGGTCACCGATATCTTTTTCTTTCTGGGTTACTAGTGACTGGATGCGGTCTAGGCTGTCTTGCAATGAGTCAATCCTTTCTTTTAGCGTTTCTCCCTCGTGTACGTCCTCCAACAAGTCAATGAGTCGATAGCCCTGGTTACGAACGCTCTCAAAGTCAGTCACTCTGACATCGACCTCGTCGCTGAACTCCTGAAAACGAAAAGTATGATCGAAGACTTGCTTGGCAGCCATGTCATCACTCTATAAATACTTTTAAGTAACTCAAATGATGACCGCCATGTTTCGTGCAGTCACGAGCTGGTAACAAACGAAATCTCGATGATCTACATTCCTAGTTTCTTGCTAATATTCCCGTGTTTTCAAAACACCAAGGTTTCCGCTATTAGTACTCAACACTAAGGCAGCACTCGCTGCCATGAGGCAAACGATATCCACATCGAGAATGAATACATTACTGCCGTGACAAAGTCACAAACCCGTCAGTAACACGCCTCCAATCTCCCTCCAATCCTATAAATTTATAATGAAAAAATGGAAATTCGCCGACTAACTTCGAGTCCCGTTTTTTTATCTACGATTTCTGGTGTTTGTTTAATTTCACATAAATTTTAACCTTTTCAGTGGGCGAAAACGAGAAGAATGATATTTTCTTCCAAAAAGTGTGTCTACGTGTAGTATATTTACTCTCAAACACAGAAGTTTCGAAAATGCAAATTTCAGTCAATCGAACTTCCTCATATTGGGCTGATTTTTTAATCATTAAAAATAATTTTAAGTAGCTGAACTTTTTGATTATTCAGAAGGGTCGAAAACCTACACGAAAACTAAAGCGTTTGCTATGCTTAGGAAGTTATGAAAAACGGAAAAAGAGAAAACATGGATATTTTTCTGTAAAACATCACGAAAAGACAGTTTTAATTTATGCAGTTTTTCTCGTTTTCTAATTGGCTCGTCGCGACCTCGACGCCGTCATGACGTCAATGGTGTCAAATCGTTGCACCTGCTGGTCAAGTACTTGGAAATCGAACTGAAAGAACTGATACGAATATGAATTGATTAATGAAATAGAGAAGAAACGTTCATTAACGTGTTTCTATGAGCTAAACCTACACCATAAAAACAGACTGAATAACTTTTTAACAAAAATGTTAGCTCGAAAAGTACATTCTGTTAATTTTATTTTCTGTAATATTTATTGTACGAAATTCATCAAGAACTGAAGAATGAGCTAGCGTGGTTGATTGTTTTATTATTTTGCTCAGCACTGATACAAAGCATACAAAACGGATCGAAAGAACAGAAAAGACAATTCTCTGACAATGTCATTTATGCGATAAGACATCACTAACCTTGAATTTCACAATGTCTAACTCGTCGGTATTCGCTTCGCACATGTCTTCTGCAAGTCTTCCTCTCATTGACAGCCAATCAGATGCGCCAGTCAATCCACTGTCAAATTCATGCCATTCAATAGAGTTTTTGACCAATTGGTATTTTCTCTGTAGTAACCTATCTCGAACTCGAAGAAACTCTAAATCTAATTCCTGCAGGCGTTTGCTAATAACGTCCCGGTCTTCTGGAGGCACAAGTTTGATGATATGTCTGGATTTGGCTTTTACTGCACTTACAATGGCCTGTTGAAGTTCTAGATTATCTCGTAACATCTGCAACAACAATAATAATAATACTTTATTCGAAATACATTAGGTATTTTGAAACAAATCCAATGAAATGCGGGGTTAAATTTCAAAACCATTTTTACAAAATGTTTAAGACACAATATCGTTTTTGAAAAATAATAGGTATGAATATTGATCGGTCTCCCAGCGGGAGGTCGTGGGTTCAATCCCGGGCCGAAAGAATACTCAGGGTCTTGAAATAATTGAGAAGGTGCATGCTGCCTTTGTTTCCATTATACCTTCACGTGGTTCGGACGACCACGTAAATGGCGGTCCCGTCTCGTCCCGTCCCGTCTCTCCACACTACACTACACTTGAATTGAAGGGACGTAAAAGAACCACTGAGGACGTAACAAACCTTGGCCGTGACCACCCTCAGTGCCTGGCTCAAAACGACTAACACACGCTAACTTACTAACTTCTCTCATGATTGTAAGCCACGTGGTTGAAAAATTGCGCCGAAAAATAAACTGATTATGAAGCGGATATAGAGTATTTATGGATATGCACTATATATATGTCATATCATCATCATCATCATCATCCAATCACAATCATCATCATCATCCGACATCATCTTCATCTCAACATCCTGATCCAATCATCCAACATCTCATCATCATCCAATCATCCAACATCTCATCATCCAATCATCATCATCTCATCATCATCCAACATCTCATCATCATCCAATCATCATCATCTCATCATCATCCAATCATCCAACATCTCATCACCATCTCATCATTATCATCTCATCATCATCCAATCATCCAACATCTCATCATCATCTCATCATCCAATCATCATCTCATCATCCAATTATCATCATCTCATCATCATCCAATCATCATCTTCATCAGTCAGCGAAAAATGTATTATCAGTGTAACTTACCATGTAAGAACTCTGAAGTTCGTCGATGTGTCCTTGATTAACGTAAATGTCTAACGACTTGTCCATCATCACGAGATTTTGAAAGCACGATTCCATTTCGACCTGGTATTCCTGCCATTTCCACAGAGTGTCTTCAAACTCTTCCTGTTTTTCTGCAACTTCTCCTTCGAGCTTATCGCAATGTTGCAATAGGTTATTGAGCTGCTTTTCAAGAATCTAGTGTAAAGACATCAACATAAAACCTTTTTAATTAAAATAGTTCTGATATTAAAACAGCCCACGTAGGTGGTGGGTTTGTGTGTGGTGGGTCGGTATGTTAAGAGGGATCAGACGATATTATGTTCAGCAGATAGTCCCACAATTTAATGAACTATAATAATAATAATAACAACTTTATTGGATAGGGTAACACCGTTACCAAAAATGACAATTTTCAGGTGACCCTCAACTATGATATACGATGTACATTTATTCTCTGATATACTTTTTTTTAAATATTTTTTTAAAATTGAATATACTTAATACACCTGCATGTGTACATCATTATCAATAATCAAGCACTGAAGATAAATACTTTATTATCAAGTGAAGTGGTTTTTTAAAAGTTGTTATTATTATTATTTGATAAAGAAACTATGATGAGCATAAACAGAACAAATGTTTGGAAAAAATCAGACGCCTCGAGCGAGATTCGAACCCACGACACCCCGATTTCATGACAGGTGCTCTACCTACTGAGCTACCGAGGCAACTACAGTGGCGTGGAGTTCAAATTATTTTTATTTTTTATTTTTTTTAGTCACGTGACATATATTTCAGTATACGCTACATGGATAACGTTTTCGATAATAAAACTAGAAACGACATCTTTAATTACGAGGAATTGATTTCCAAATACCTCACGTTCCTTTGCTGGCGAGCTGCTGAGTAGTTCCTGGCAACGTGTGTTTAGACTATCCACAGAACCATACAACGACGATACCTCTGTGCTAAGTACCTGGACAAACACAAGCATGAATATTCATTACTAAAATACTGAGAAATTTATTGATAATGGGTGACGATTTTCTGCACTTTGTGTCAAATCAAACAAACACTTTTTCCTTGCATTTCCTGGCAAAAAGTGAGGAAGTCAATTCCTTTAATTACAACTTACTTCATAACTTTCACGTAGATTTTCTACTTTTCCGTTGACCAAACTAATGGACTTCAAGTCTTCAGTTGAACTCTGCAGCTCTTTAAGTTTCTCTGAAACTCCTAGAATCTCTGTTTCCAACAGTTCGACCTCCTCGGATTTCGTTTCGAGTTGTTCAATGTTTTTCGCGATTATACAACGTAATGAGCTCCATTTTTCTCTGAGAGTTTCAACTTCGGCTGCAACTTCTACTTTGCTTTCCGGGCAAAACGACTCCATGATCACCAGTAGTTTTCCTTTATCCCACGCAGTCTCCAGCATTGCCATTTTCTCATCAAACTCATCTTGAAGCTCCTGTAAATGTACGAAACACTATTAACGACTTCGCTTGTGTTTTTAATTGAAGATTCACAATCAAAGATAAGGTAGAAAAAGCTCGTATGACAGCATGACATGTCCATCTGTTTGCTGAAGTGACCAACAGACAATCTTGTAGTAAAACTGTGATGCCTCTATTTCCTGAATAATTCATTTCATGGCTGGTGAGTTTTCACTCATTCACTTGTGGTGGATTAACAATGCCAATCCATCAAAATTGCCGACTGACACACCAAAGACTAGCTTCCTGGTATACTATCAAGAAAACCCACGCTACAATCTTAACTTGCATTGCCGAGTCATTTTATTTTTCCGACAATTTTGTGTTTCATTTTTGTCTAAGATTCAAAATAAGACGCTTTTTATAACTTTTCTTAGTACTGTAATTGTGGGTATATATAATCCACTAATGGACCACCGAACTGACTCATTTGAATACAGCCAGGGTTAATAACTACGTCAACGACGACGATGATCTCGTTCTTAAAATAACAACAGGAACCGCGAGTCCTTATGAAGGATTTAAGGTTCCTTTAAAGGCGGCGTTCAAGTCTTTTCAATGGAAATAATTGAGGTTGAAAATTTCAAAATACCTGTTAAAACCAAAACTAATCAGAGATTGATGCAACATTTTACTAGCTTCGAGGATTTACTTCATAGAAGAAAAGAACTTGGCTTCGTGCTTCTGTGCCAACTGCACGAAATTCACCATCACCATAATCGTAGAATAAAAGGCAAACAAAAAACGACAATTATTAAGTCATCATGTTTTTGCTGCGTTTTGCAAGCAAGAAAAGCTCGTGCTGATTTGAGAACAATGTTATTTCACCTCGCATAACACTATTAATCCACTGTCAAATTGACTCTCAGCCGTCAAATGAGGTGAAAAAATATAAATTAAATATTGATCAATTTGGTTAAATTCCTTTTAAAATTACCTTCAGTCGTGAGGCCTTTTCCTCAGGGTTACTGCTCAAGAGATTTTCATTTAACTCATCTTCAACATTCACCAAAAACGACTTAACTTCACTCAAGGATTGCTGATACTGCGAGTGAAAAGATAGGTTTATTTCGAGGTTGTCTTTAGCTGCAAGAGCGTCTTTGTAAGATTCCTCAAACCGAGTGTTTAGTGCATCTTCAGAGCATGTGGCAAATGTGGGTTTCTTGTCTTCAACCGCCTCCATCAGAGTTTTGAAGATCTTTAGTTGGTCATCTAAGCGCTGGGGATAATCAAAACAAGGACAGCTGTATTTGAGTGTGTTGATAATGCATATTATTATACTCGCTTATTTGTGGAATAAGAGGAGGATTAACTTCCTTGCTAGACAATTCCAATGTACATTTGTATAAATAATAACATTACCATGCAAAATACGAACAATCACCGTATTGAAATGTAAATCAAACACCAGTCGAAATCCTGTATGAGAGAAAGCATTAGAGGGGAGGGGTGAGATGTCAAGCTTCCTGATCAACTGTTATTAAAATAGAGCTTAAAAAAGTTGAAGAATGGAAATCACAAATTTAATGGGATTTGAATGGATGATTGACAGTCATGCTCGCAAAACCAAGAGGTTGATATTCTAAGGCGAGGGTTCAAATTATATCTCTAGTTTGGCCGCTGTGATCTTTTCGATTGCGCGCTCTACAAATTTAATTTTTTTTAAAAATCCATTTTTATGCCTTTTACGAAGGAACTCTCCATTTATTTCTGATTCCACTGGGATGAGTATTCAACCATTTATTTCTGATTCCACTGGGATGAGTATTCAACCATTTATTTCTCATTCCACTGGGATGAGTATTCAACCATTTCTTTCTGATTCCACTGGGATGAGTATTCAACCATTTATTTCTCATTCCACTGGGATGAGTATTCAACCATTTCTTTCTGATTCCACTGGGATGAGTATTCAACCATTTCTTTCTCATCTATTCTCATTTTAACGTTGTTTTTTTAATTATTCAATCTGACCGTCTTGTTGTCCATGTACAATGCGTGATTAACCTTACTTTTGAATGTGTAATCATCACTTTAGATAAGGAACCATGATTTATTCAATTCATTTGACTCAAGGCAAACTCTACTAAACGACTGATATCAAGTAAAACTTCCCGTTCGTCTGGGTTTTGGAAGACGCTTACCTCGTATTCCTGGAGCATTTCCTCGACATTCCGACTTTCAGCTTGATTAACCTTTTTTATAAGTTCCTCAATCTCCAAAGCTTTGTCTTGAGCCCGCTGAACAGTGGTTTGGTATTGCTGGCTCAACGAATTCTCTTTCTCAAGATCTGCGTACTTGGTAGATAAGCTCTCTCTGCACTGCTGCCATCGTTGGTTTAAAATACGTAGTTTCTCCTGTAAGACGTCTTTTTCATCGTCTGGTAAACATGACAGGAGACCTTCGCCTGCTTCGTTTGTCTGGTCGAGACTGTCTTCACTGAGTTGTTGCAGCAAGTCCTTCAAAAAAAGATGTACGCAGTAGTTAGTGTTGGACCCAGACTCCCCCAGACAGGAAACATTAACGAGTGTTTTCAAATTGATGGGTGGTCTGGAATATGTAGAACAACCTAACGATTACTCAACGGAACAACCTAACGATTACTCAGCGAAACGGTCTACTGATTACTAACAAGGAAACGGAATTTCCAAATACTATGCGGGAACGTATATCACAATGGCTTTCAGGCAATAACTTCTTAGGCCTAGTTCAGACGTCGTGCTAATCATGGACCGTTCTCATTTCGAACAATAGATAATGAGGCGGCTTCTTTTGAAGAAATTAAGAACGGCTCTTGGAAAGTAATAATAATAAATAATAATTTATTCATTTATATTGCGCAAATATCAATCGTACAAATTTTCAAATGCGCATTACAATGGTATGCAATAATAATATTAAAAAAAAAGAATAATAATTAAAAAAAAATTGGAAATATAATGATAACATAACTTTGAAGAAAAGATATATATATACGGCGTTTGAACTAGGCCTTACACATATTCTTATTCTAAAAAAACAACAATGACAAGCGGCTTCTTTTGTCAAATTGATTCAACTCAGACAAGACGTTTGCAAGTCTGATTAATCTTACATTAAATACATCACGACTGTGATTGGTTAACATCACTAGGAAGAAATATCAAATTATGAATGAATCAAACAAGACATCGTCGTTTGATATATTTATTACGAATAAAGAAAGTTTGAAGAAAAGTTGTTTTCAGTTTTATACTTCAGGCCATTCAACATAAACCGATCCGCATAACTTGGCTTTTCAACTAACAAATTGGAACGATGGAAAATAAAACAGAAAACTGTAAGCTTATCGTTACGATCGATTCAAGGGGGACACACTCTTGTGCAAATTCCGTCATTTTTCAAATGGAAACATCTGCAATAAAGATGAATATTTTAACATCCTGAGACAGTTATATGTTTCCGTATTTTGTCAAGAAAATCCTGAAAGTGTTTTACGTAAATTACTGCAGTTCTCAGTATTATGCGAACTCAGACATTCAAACAGTCTGCTGCAACTTGGTTTTTCGCTGCCGTCAATCAAATTCAAAACTCTAACAAATTCAAAACTAAATACATTCTTCGACCAAGTGATCCATAATTTAGCTCAAAATGATATTTGGTTTCCATTTGGTGGGTCTTCTGACTTTTATTTTTAAGTTTACTGATTTTTTATGTTGATTGACGGCAGCGAAAAACCAAGTTCCAGCCGACTGCTTGAATGTCTGAGTTCGCATAATACTGAGAATTGCAGTAAGGTTGTTTTTTTTTTGCAAATTAAAGTTATGAAGCCTTAGTACTACTGTAAATAATTGAAATGAAGTTCTAAGGACAATACTGAAAATAATTTGTTGTTTGAATTACATGAATGGTGGCAGTGATAACTTACAGAAAAACATTTCACTGTAAGTTCATTCTTCTTCTTCATTGCTGTTTATCATCTGATCCGAAGTTGCAAGGCTAGCTCAAGACAGAGTAATTATGCGATAACAGTTCGCTACATTTACTAAAACCCTTGACAACAACTACAAAGATACAGCGGATAAACATCGAACGATCGCTTTACTAAGATAACGTACAATGACAAAGTGAACGAAAGTTTCGTTTATACCAAAAACCCAACATTGACGAGATGCAAATGTAGGGTTCTGCAGAAATGTCGAGCACCATGCAGCGATTACCTCGGTCAGCGATTGAAGCAGGTGTCGGCCAAAATGTAAATAAACACGGTCAACTTTGATCAAGACAAAATATATATATTGACTCAAAAAACACAGAAAATATTGATTCAAAAAATACAGAAACTGAAAAATGGCATTAAATATCAATTGTTTTTATAGCTTTCATCTTCATTTTTGTCAAACATGTTTTCTGCGGTGTCCTAAACTGAATACACAGAGATCAAATATCGATCAATAAACTTTAGGATGCCGAGCAATGAACGTTAGCAAAAACTCAAGTATCTTGAACCAAAATTGTAAAACACCAGCCTCTGCTCGCTTCTATCAAACATGATTTTTAGGAACTGACCTCGTTATTGGTGCTGTTTCGCGATTCGTCTTCAACGCAGGGAGCTGAATCACCGGCTTCAAGTATTTTCAAAAACACAAAATGATCAAATACTATTCCAACGAGAATCAAGAAACACAAAATAAATGCATCAAAGAAAATGTCCATACTTCTCTTGAACAGAAGATGAAAAAGCTGAAAAAAGGCAATCATTACATTGCACGGAGATTGCAGCGAATCATTGTAGAGTACTAACTGTACTATACTAAATGTCTAAATATTCAAAGTTAATTATTCAGAAAGAAAATATGCTAATTTACCGAGTACGAGTGATAAAACACTTGTTAAAAACTAATCTTGCCAGGGTGACAATGTTCATTTAAATTGTAAACATCTTACTAAACTACTAATTGACTTCGTCTTTTCTATTATGAGATTTTAGAACTCGTAGAAAAGTATGAATTAGATTATGTTCGGAAATTCAAGTCTTTCCATCCATCCGACATGTTGATTGAATTTCAATCTAAAAACCACTCACCGATTTGTCTTCAACATAAATGCAATAGAATACTTTTGGTACAGCATTCATTGTATCTTCATAGTATGGGATATAGAGTAAGATTGATGTTACTATTGATTTGTAGTTCTGTCGAGTGAAACAACTATTGTAAATAAAACACAGATTCATAATGCATCCAATCATTGACAATTAAAAGTGACTGATTCGAGACCTTTTGTGTTTGGTCTCCTTTTCTCCTTTGCACTACTTTATTGTTTTAGTATATAAAAACCGGCGATCGTATACGATGTCTATCTACTATATTTCAGTTTTAGTTGTTCTCTAGGATTGTTGTCGCCAATGCAGTTGTTGTTGTTCTATTATTATTCTATGTTACTGTAATACATGCAATATTTGAGAAATCCTGTCAACAGTACTATAGTACTCAGTAGCTACGTAGTGTTCATTCAGTAATAATATACATGAAAGAAATTATCGATTCTGATTGGCTGAGAGCAGTGCAGTTTTTTTTGTGTGGAAATACAGTGTAGAAAAAAGGAAATTCATTGCAGGTATTTCTCGATGTTGAATAATGCTAAAACATATAGTAATTTTTAAAACGATTACGATACATTTTAATGTTAGTTTTCCAGACAAAACATGTTAAAATGTATCGTAATCGTTTTAAAAATTACTATATCTTTATTATTGCATACAATGATACCGGACCCGAAATGATCCCCAGACTGGCTCTGAAATGATCCCCAGTGAAATTCGGGAATGGTCCTAATCAGTCCCGTTCCTTTCCTATTCTCTTTTTCTATCTTCCTCAATAATAATAATAATAATAATAATAATAATAATAATAATAATAATAATAACGATAACAATCATCATCATCATCATAATAATAATAATAACGATAACAATAATCATCATCATCATCATCATCATAATAATAATAACGATAACAATAATAATAATCATCATCATCATCATCATAACGATAACAATAATAATCATCATCATCATCATAATAATAATAATAATAACGATAACAATCATCATCATCATCATCATAATAATAATAATAATAATAATAATAATAATAATAATAATAATAACGATAACAATCATCATCATCATCATCATCATCATCATAATAATAATAATAATAATAATAATAACGATAACAATCATCATCATCATCATCATAATAATAATAACGATAACAATAATCATCATCATCATAATAATAACGATAACAATAATCATCATCATCATCATCATCATCATAACGATAACAATAATCATCATCATCATCATCATAATAATAATAATAATAACGATAACAATCATCATCATCATCATCATCATCATAATAATAATAATAACAATAATAATCATCATCATCATCATCATAATAATAATAATAATAATAACGATAGCAATAATAATGATGATGATACCGGACCCGAAATGATCCCCAGACTGGCTCTGAAATGATCCCCAGTGAAATTCAGGAATGGTTGAATTCAGTCCCGTAAATTCATTCCTTGGCCAACAAATTCTCAATGAAAATTATTATAGCGTTTATTTATTTTATTAAACAACTCAACGAGATTACATGTATACTTTTTATCTACTGTATTTTAATTGAATTGTAATGATACTCAAAGGAGCCTTGTCACGATATAAATAAATAAATAAAATAAATAAATACACTTTATCAGTGAGGGTAACTAGAATAACAGTTTGCTAAGTAAACACAGATCTAGGGATAATAATAAACCAAAGAGGAACGAAGATGATTGAGGGTGGAGAAGATTGACATGGATATACAAATTATAAAAAATATAGGTGGCTAAATTTATGTACACGCGCCTGCAATAACGTATAATAATAATAAATCAACCAATCAGAATGGACCGTTCCCACGCCTGAAATGGACAAGATACGATCGCGAAATCAAAACATTTTTAATACATATGCATGGCAGATTATCAATCCACTGAGTGAATAAAATTCAAGAATCAGAATCTCTATCACGTGTATATCTGAGAAGCTATGAATAGAAAGCTCAAGAGTGTCGCAGTCCGGGGTCGCAGTTTACTGGGAAGAGAAACAATTCACGTAAACATTGCAGATGACAGCACGTGGATAATATCACATGTACATCACATCTCTGTCACGTCAGGTACATCACATCATATTATACATCCCGTAGAACCAATGACTAGTTTATGATTATTCTTACAATATTTCGGACTAGCTTGTAATATTGTGAAATCACTGTTACATGATTTAATAAATGGCTTAATAAATGTCTCGTAGACGAAAATCATACCCGCTGTCCCTGAGACGAATGTTGAGACAAAGAAGGAAGAAATTAGATAATAACAACAATAATAGTAATATGGGACTTTGGTACACATACAATGTACATGAGTATAATCCAATAATATTTTACAAAAGTTCATAATAATTAATGTATATGAATGAAACTGCGACAATAAGCATAGCACTATGATTATGTAAGAATAGAACTAATAAATTATCCAAAGAAACATTTAGACGTTCATAATAGATTCGTATCCCCGGGTTCGTAACATTTCATGAGTGATATCAGTATTAGAGAAAGAAAGGAAGAAAGAAAGATTCTAGAGAGAGAAAGAAGAAAGAAAGGAAGGAAGAAAAAAACCCCCAGAGAAACAGAAGAAAGAAAAAGAGAAAAAAGGAACGGGACTGAATTCAACCATTCCCGAATTTCGCTAGGGATCATTTCGGAGCCAGTCTGGGAATCATTTCGGGTCCGGGATCATTTCGGAGCCAGTCTAGTCACTTTGGGGATCATTTCGGGGCCAGGGATCATTTCGGAGCCAGGGATCATTTCGGGTCCTGTACATTTCGGAGCCAATCTAGACACTTTGGGGATCATTTCGGGTCCAGGGATCATTTCGGAGCCAGGGATCATTTCGGGTCCTGTACAGCACCGACCCTTTGGATAGCTAAAACAATCTTAAAATCAAACGTCTCCTCGACTTTGGTGTTGAAAACATTGCGATATACGGAAACAGGGCTCCTGACGGAAACTATGGATTTTCGATCAAAATATAAGAATGGTGATAAAAGATGGCAAGAAAGTTGAGGATTCGCCCTACGAGCTCGTGCAATTTTGAACTCTTTGAAAACCCACTAAATTTATTCCAAATTGCACTCGAAACCATATGATTTCCTATACAAATTGTTTGTATGTTTTTCTTTTGTTCTAAATTTCAAAAAATCATTATTCCTATGAGAATAACTAAAGAGCTGATTATATGCTGGGCGTTGTCATGGAACATGACCATTACGTCATGACAGGAAATGCACAATGTTTTCTCAAAACTGTGTTACGCAACAGAATTTGAGCAAGTAGGAATATTTCATTTAGTAAAATAGACCGAATGCAATAATGGCTGCCAATTTAAAATAACACTTGTTTTGGACTGACTAGCCTCGTGTCCATGATGCTGCACAAAAGAGATTTCACATGGACACGAGGTTACCAGTCAAAAACATGATTGTTTTAATCATAAGATCAACAAGTAGTTTCCTCTGCGATATTAAACCACCAGGTTTAGCTTGAATTCAGTTACGTGATGTACATGTTAGATGATATTCTCTTACAGTTATTGGCTATATGATATGTGCGCTATATAAGTTTTCATTATTTTAACAATAACACGGCTTCGCTCCAAACATTTCTTCATGTTTTTAAACATTAAAATGTCTTGAATTATTTTATTTCTATGAAGCTAAACGTTTGTGTGAAGGAGTTTTCTTACTGACATTATTACATTGATTGTTTGACCAGTTTTCTTCAATGCAGAGCTGTTATCTGAACAAACCGTTCAGATATTTTGATCATAAAATACAAAGAAATGTATGGAGCTGAGTTTGGGTTGAGTAAGTGACGTCATTCACACCTCTAAAGATTCATAAAAAAATATAGTACTTCCCTCTCCAATATTGAGAAAATATTTTAACTAGTGATTATAAGACCCTTCAAGATTATTTCAGTGAAGTTTCAGCTAAATCAAATGTTGAACGATTTACGTAATAGTCCCCCTTTAAGGAACGTGGGAGAGTAAGGAATTCCTTCTGACAACCACACCTACTAAGGAAAGTCTTCAGTTCCTGGTCGTTTTGTACGAACGCATGCATTTATCGAAGAGACTTACCTTCATTTCAGAAATTTGACTCGTCGCTTCTACCAGTGACTTTGGCGATGGAGTTTCCATCTCGCACTTCTCAATAAGATCCTCTAGTTCTTTGTTCTTTTCCTCAAAACTGCAGCGCAATCGAAGAATGTTTCTCAATCTTGTACCAGCTTCCACCAATTGACCTTGGATGTTGTTCATTTCTTCGATAGATTTAGAAACAGCTGGACATGAAGTTTGAAGGTTTTCTCCTATTGCTTGCTCATCTTTTAACTTTGCCATCAATACTTGAAGCTCTACAATTCTTGAATTCATCACAGCTTCATCAGCACAAACAATTACGGTTTTCAAGAGTACGGAGCTACTTTCAATAAGTTTGGTGACGTCGTCCAACCACCCTTCTATCGACTGTTCGTCAGCCACGATGGCCTGGAGAGATGCACTCTCAGTAGAAAGTTTACGCTGCAACTCGTTTCTCGTGGATTCTAGTTTATCCATCCATTCTTGAATGAGCGTCTCGCTGTCTGAAGGCAGTTCAGAAAGTATTTCCTTGCCTTTTGATAAAATATCGTGATAATGATCATTGGTTTCATTTAGTTTGAGTGCAAGATTGCGACAATGTTCAAGACGATTCTTTGCTGTTGTTAAATGGTGTTTTTCACCTGCAGTTTCCTCGCAAAGTAGTTCAGAGCGGCTTTTTTGACAAAAAGTCCAGTAATTGAGACAATCTATCTCGGAAGCTGAAATATTCTCAACCTGGGAGATTTTTGCTCTCAACGAAGCCTGGACATTTGCAAGCTCGTTTTCTGTGGTCTTCAGATTGCTTTCGAAGCTAAGCTCACCAGAAATGACGCAAACGTTTTTTATTTTGTCAATGAATTGTGCTGCTGACTCCAGTTGAGAAACACTCGATTCCAGCTTAGCTAGATTGTCCCTAAAACCATCGAGTTTTTCCGTCATCAATGCTTCGTCGTCAATAACGACATCGGAATTCAATGAACGCTTAGTATCATCGATGATAAACCTGCACTTTTCAATGTCCCCTTCGGTCAAATTGAATTGTTGTATGTAACCCTGTATAGTTTCTATTTTGTTCTTGATGGCAGCTCTCTCTTCATCCAGCTTCTGTGTTAGATCACCTAGTTTTTCTAAGACCTTTTTCTTTTGAGGGTCAGCATCTTTCATTTCTTGAGTTTTGACAAGAAGACGGTCTATCTGTAGAGCTTTTTCATCAAGGGCGCATTCCAAGGACATGGTCTCCAAAAGAGCTGTTTCGAATGGATCCTCTGTGGTACAAAACTCAGGAGCATCTTCAATTGACGACTGGACGTCAGTCTCCCACTGCTTTAATTCTAACAGTTCTTTACTCAGGTTTTCTTGGTTTGTGTTTTCTCTTTCAAGGTTCTTTAACTTTTCCAAGGCTTTGGCCCTGGCCATTTCCCATCGATGCGTGAGAAGGTTAAGCTTGGTCGATGGATCGTCCTCTTGTTCATAAGCTACTGCAGGAATCTGTGCATATCTTTCAGAAAGAAGATTGAGTTCCTCTTTGTACGATTCAAGTTTCAAGTAAACCTCTTGGATTTGATCTATTCTTTCACTTACGGTTCCCTTCTGAACGTCATCCAGGGCGTCTTCCAATGCTTCAAGACGAGATACGTATGTCCCATATTCATTGTCAAAATCACTTGTTGCCTTAGAGAGATGATTTAAATAGTTACGTTTTTCACTTAATTGACTCCTCAGTTTTCTCCATTCATGGAACAGTAGGTTCGCACGCTTTGAAGCCTGAGACTCGTCACTTATTTGTTCCTTGCCGAGTTTATCTGCCTGTTCTTTGAGGGCAATCATGCGACTTTCTCGCTCGTCCATGTCAGCTTCTAGGCGTTTTAGTTTCTCGATTTGATCACCAAGAGTCTCAACTGTGCAAGTAAGATCAGCAGGCATAGCAGCTTGGTAAATAGTAAGCATACTCTCACAATGACGTGAATCTTCATCAAATTTCACAATGTCTTGAACCTTCACTTCGGCTTTCATTATTTCATCTGTAAGTTTATTATTAACACTTTGGCATCGCGAACCAAGCTCACTCAAACTCTCGCAATGCAGATGCTGTTCTTCTAAGTTCAATCGCGCAAGTAAGCACTCGCTATCTTCATTCAGAGACTGGAGATAGTTCTTTGCTGTTTCTAACTGGGTTTGCACATTTTTGAGACTCCCTAGAGCTTGACTGGCTGATTTGAAGTCAGTTTGCTTATCAACAATCGTATCTACGACTGAAGAGGCAGCCTCGATGCTGTCTTTACAAGTTTGCATCTTTTCACTCAAGTCTTGGACTTCATCATGCCACGCTTCTAGTCGGTCCTGTTTCTCTAAAGCCTTTGCTTTATCATTTTGCCATTCTTCTTGGAGATCACTGATTTGACTGTTTGTTTTATCATGCTGTACTGTGTTCTGACCTTCCAACATTGATCGATGTATTTCTTGAAGTCCTTGAATCTCTGATTTCAAAGCTTGCAGTTTAGCTACACGACAACGTTGTTCTTCAAGATTGAATTTAGCCATATGAGGATTCAGGGAAAATGTTATATCACCAGCATCCTTCATCTGAGAAATTAGACTAGTGCATTTTTCCAGCTGACTGCAATATTTTCTATAACGAGTGAGTTTTCCCTCACTTTTCCCAACGCTTTCTTTTACATTTTCAATTTGTGCCTCTAAAGTTCGAAGTTTATTTCTCATATCATCATCTTTCTCTGATTCTTGTTTCAATACTTCTGAACTCAAGACACTTTTTATCATGTCTTCATACGGAAGTAATTCTGTCTTGATGTTCTTGATCTTGTTCATTTGGTCCTCCTCAATATTTCCAGTACCGTCTTCTAAATCATAAGGACTTTCGTAGTTCAACAACGCGGCAGCTTCCGTTAGCCATTGACAACACGCTTCTAATTTCTCATGACCGTTCTTGAGTTCTTCTACTTTATTACTGCAATCATCTACCTTTTGGGGCAAAGACTGGGATAACTCCGTGAGTCTTTTCTTCATATTTTTGAGTTTTGAAATATGTCCTTGGTATAGCAATGGAGAAGTTGTTATGGTTGTTAGCTCAGTCTCTTTGACAGGTATTTCCTGTTGCAAAAGCATGAACTGGTCTAGACGGACACTTGGATGGTCGTCATTATTTCCATGGCAGCATTGTTCTGATTTCTCTAACCACTGTTCAAATCCAGAGATCCAATCATCTACTTCTTTGTGATTGAGGATACGACCTTCAATATCAGATATACGTTGTTGCATTTGACTTTCAAGGTCCACTAAACTCCTGCTAACGTTTTCAAGATCGTTCATCAAAGATTCTCGTAGCACAGGCGACACATTTTCGAATTCTTTATTCATCTGTTCTTTTCCCTGGTTTAATTTGTGGATCAGACTGGATATTTCGGACATTAGATTTTTACACTCATGCAGCTTCCCTTTGCCATCTTCAACATCCACTAAATCTGTCAAGTCAGCATTCAATAACTCTTTCTTCTCGTGCAACCACTGCTTACAATCCCTTACTCGATTTGTAATATCTTCCACAGATTCCAGACAGCCTTTCACCTCGCTGAGCTTGTCAGAAATTTCGTCTTGTAGACTGGAAATTCTATCGTGTAGTTTGGATATCTCAATCTCATTGCTTTCTTTAAAACTACTGTTCAAGTCGATTGAGGACTTTCCTACCTTTTGCTTAAGTGATTCAACAAAGGTGTCATAAGAAAGAGTTTCGTCATTTAGTAATTGGAGCTTCTGGATAGAGTCTGACATATCTTCTACTTTGTCAACACACACAATCATGGATGACATTTCTTCTTCGGTACTTTCTATCCACGAAGAAATTTCACTGAAGCTACTACTCAACTCTTGCTGTGCTGCCAAGTTATTTTTTATGTCGAGAATTTTTTCAGTAAATTGGACTTGGAGAGCTTCCCACTTGTCAATCAGTTCTTTTTGTTGAATTTCAGCGTATTCTTTCAACTCTTTCAAGCTCGAGCAATCAATGGTTGCCTTAGTGACATCCATATTTCCCAAACAATCACTCTGTTGCACGATTTCGCTAAAGGTTTTAATCCTTTCGTCAAGATATTCTTGTAGTTCTTCAACATTCTCAAACATGGGGATCTCCTCGTCGTTTAGTTGGTCAAGTTTTGAGACTACTGCATTACAATGAGAAAGCTGCTCGTCAAACGCTTTTAACGCAACTAGTTGTTCCTCTAGCAAGTGACACCTTTCCTCTACAGTCCTATGGGTACTGCCAAATAACTTCTGCAAAGTTAGAAGCTGTTTCTTTAACCTCTCATCGTTACAATCTTTGCCTGTTTTTATAATTCCATCAAAAACTTGTTGTCTAGAATTTAGTTCAACATCAATTGTTCTCATCTCTTCCACACTCTGTGTTAATGTGTCATGCCTTACTTCACTAATAATCTTGTCTGATTCGGCTTCTTTTTCCTGAAACCATTCGATCATTTGTAGTACTGTATCTTCCAACTCGGAAAATTCCTGAGACTTTATGTTCAAGAAGTCAACTTTGGTTTGAATTTCTTCTTGGATTTTCTTGGATTTTGCCCGAAGCTCTTCCAACTGTGATTCGACTTTAACCCTTTCAGCATCGGATAATGTAGTGATAAGGTTTGGGGCATCATTCATGAAAGCATTTAAAGGTGATGCCTCATCATCCAACATTTCTGAAATTTGCTTTAACCTGTTGATTTCCTCAGGAACGAGAGAGATACCTTGCTCTCCTGACAGAGTGGTTACAAGATTCTTTTCCATATTTGACAGCCATTCAACACAGACATTGTACTCCTTTTCATATGTGTCTTTGTCAACGACCTTAGATTGAAGAATGTCAGCATTTCCTTTCACCTTTTCTTTTACTCCGTCTAATGCTCTTTGAAGATCGTTCAGTTGTTCTTGTTTAGCTTTCTTTTGGTTAGGTTTCAGCTTCTCAAGTATGGAATCACTCTTTTGGAAAAGCGACGCTGCAGCATTCTGTGATGACACTAGGGCTCCCTGTGTTTGCTCTACTTGCTGCTCCAGAACTGGAATCTCAAATGCTCGGATTTCTTCATTTGCCTTGGCTTCTGTTTGAGTAATAAGATCCATACAATGTCGAAGTTCTTCATCTAAAACTGCACTTTCAGCTATGGCGGTGTGATTTTCTTCAATGACCATATTTACTTCTGATTTTAACTTTTGAATCTTTTCGAACAAATCAAAGTTTCGAGAGGTGAGAGATTGGCCGACATCCCCAAGTTCTTCAAACAGTTTCTTACTTTCGCTATCACTGACTGCCAATAGAGCTTCACAGAGTTCTACTTCTTGTAGCAGAGATTTTAAATTAGATACCTCGTTTTCAGGTTCACCGTCTGCAGAGGTAATCTCTGTGAATTTCTCTCTTGCTGAATCAATTTGTAACTCTACAGTCTGCAGGTCAGTATTTAGTTTCCTCAACCTATCAACTGCACTTTTAACCTTCAGTTCTTTACTGTTATACAACAGAATTAGACCTTCCAGTTTATTTTTCAAACTATGGAGTAGAGCTGCGTTTGTCTCAACAGTTGTATCGTGTTCATTTTCACCATCTTGGACATCGTTTAGTTCACTGTTCAGCTGCAACAGCTTATCAAATTTTTCTTTCCCCTCAACAAGATCACTGTTTACTTTTTGTATATCCTCGAGTGTTTTGTCCCAATGATCGGTTTCAAATGATGATATTTCTGGAACGGGATTTGATTGTAATTCATTTAGCACATTCTGCAGCTGTGCAAACTGCACTCCGAACATCATTTTCTTGCTCTCAAACTCGCTTCCTAGTCTACCACGCCTTCGTTTACGTCCATCCACTGAACTCCTCAGTGCTACCCAATCACGCTTTAGCTTATCCAAGTTTTCTCTTAGTGATTCTTTTTCAGGTCCACTCAAATTGTCACAAGTAGTTTCAGCGTTTTCAATTAACGTTTCAATGACATCTTTATCAGAATTCACAGCAGCTCGTGCATTGTTCATTTTGCCTTCTTCGCAGCTTTTTAAAACGCTCTGAACCCACATTAATCGATCATTCAAATCCTGTTGAATTCTTGATACATCTGGGCTGTCTCTCATTTGGTCTTCGTCAACTTCACCAAGAAGCTCTTTCAGGTCCTTTTTCTTATCATGTGCTTGTTCTTGGAGTTTTGTCCACTCTTCTTCAAGTCTCGACAACTGCTCTTTGACAACGTTCCTTTCTTGGGGAGGTAATTTACGAACGAGACGTTTTCCCTTCTTGAGGACCGACGCGATGGAAGCTTGTCGCTGTGTAATCTCATCGCAAAGACCCAAATGGTTATGAAGCTCGTTCCGAATGGCATCTTGATCATCAACGTCGGGCTCATAAAGAGCGATTGCAGTTCCAGCTTCTTGCATCCACTCGACACATTTCTCGAGTTCATTGTAATAGGCCGCCTGTTCGGCGATACATTCTTCCATTTGAGATCCACAAGCATCTGATAATTTCTTGATGTTGGTCCAGCGCACCGAGAGAGTTTCTAAACCATTCTTAATATGTGAACGTTCATTCTCATGGACGTTACTCGATAATCTACGACCTTGCTCCATTAAAGTATTAACGACAAGAGTATTCTGTTGCAGGTCGTTGTAAAGCTTTTCATGCTTATGGATTTCCTCCATTTGTTTCTCTTCAGGAACTGAGTACATATCTGTTTTTAATACTTCTTCGGCATTGTCAAGCCATTTATTGAATTTCTGCAGTTCCATGGAGTATTCTGTACTTTGCTTCCTGAGTTCTTTAGCTTTTTCTGCGCTCACCGCTATCTGTACCTGAACAACGGAAGCATGTTCCTTGAGTTGCCGTACTCCAGCCCATGCTTCGCTTAAAGATTGAAGTCTTTCATTTATTAAAGGTTTTTGCGAATCTGTAGCTTGTAATAGGATGTCCCGGCCTGCTTCAAGAACCTTTTCAACTGTGTCACCAAGATTTTTCAAATCCTGATCACTGTCTACTTCGTCAGAAAGGCTTTCAGAAATTCCTTGTAACTTAGTCATACATGTGGTATAGTTTAACTGGAATTCTTCCTGTTCTTGAATACACTTAGAAAGCTGCTCTTTTTTATCGTTCGCAAGTTTATTCACCTTTTTCCAAAAGTCGGCGGTAGTTTTAAGTTTTTCCATGGTTTCCCTGCGCTTTGAAGGGTCTTCGCTGACAAGTGCTTTACCAACTTCACTGAGATTATTGATAAAATCCTTTTGACTTTGTAATTCCCCAAACAATGCCTACAAGAGATTTAAAACAATGAATTACAAAGAGAACAGAACATTTCATTGGTTGTTTCTTGGTATCAAAGTTATTTACCTCACAAAGAGACAGTTTTTCTTTCATTGCTGGTAAATCAACCTCGACTTCAAATTCGTTAGACAAAGAAGCCTCGACCTCCTTAACAACATGTACACAACTTTGAAGCTGAGTATCAAAGTCCTGCTGTTGTAGTATCTTACGCATTAGTTCTTCTTGCCTGCCGACAGCATTACGTATAACGTTTTCTTGAAGTTGACTTAAGGTGTCGAGCTGGTTCTTGACATATTCTCTGTCCTCTTCGGGTATTGTGTTAAGCATCTCTTTACCCTTTGCTTTAAGCGCTTCTAAGGAGGGTTGGTTCTTTTCGAGGTCTTCACAGAGAGCCTGAACGTGAAGATATAAAGTTAGAAATAAGTCGAAAACATATGCACAATGTGTAATATTTTATAATTAATATTATAAGACATATGATTGTTCAATACCTTCACATCAACTAGCTCCTTTTCCAAAGTCTTCATATCAGAGACTGTAATCTGTGTACCGAGAGATATTTCATAGTTTCGTAACTCTGTCAGCCTGTCGTCGAGATCCTTGCTAAAACGCGACCATTCACCAATTTCACCATTGACTTGTAATTGTTTATCGGAGATTTTCCCACTGAGATCTGACCATCGTCGCTGTATTGTCTTTAGTTTTCCATCGATGGATATTCTTCCTTCGCTATTACATCTTTCGCGAAGCCTTGAGCCCTTCTGAAGAACACCATCGAGGCTTGCAACATTGCCCTCAAAGCTGTTTGCAAGGGCCTTGAACACAAAATACACAACAACTTACTACATATGAAGACAACTGTGACTGACCGATTGAATGACTGATTGAAAGTACCTTCAACTTCGCAAGCTGTTTCTGTAATCCATTGTATCCCAGCTCTTTATTCGTTTCATTTTCATTTAAACACACTTCTGTATGGTTCATGAAGTCTCCCAATTGACCAAAACTGTCTTGGAAGTCGCTAAGGTCATAGAGAACTTCCCTTAGACAACGGCTTCTATGGGATACCAAATCCTTAACTGCGTTCCACTGGTCGTTAATCTCTTGTAAATCAGGCTCAAAAGATTCATTCTCTTCGATTTTGGAACTAATTTCTTGACCTTTTACGTTTACAAAATCCAGGATGAGCTCTTGGATTCCCATGTCTTGTCTCAGTTTCTAAATATCAATATATAATTACACAATCAGTAACAAAATCACAATAACAAACAACAAATGTATCAGTAACTAACTTTGTTGATCTCGAGTTCTTCTTTCAAGATATCGATGTCAGCAGGCGCACTTCCATATTTTTGATGAGTTTGTTGGATTCCAACAATCCACTCCTTTAATTTGTCTCTGCTTTCTTCATACTCTGTCCACTGAAGGAGAGTGTCTTCCACTTCGGTCTTAACGGAGATGGTATTCTGGCAAAAGTCGGCCCACTCTTCTTCCAGTTCATTTAATTGACTTTCAAGGGTGGTCTTAGATTGGCCAGCAATCAGTTGCAGTAGGATATCCCCTTTGTTGTACACATCACCTATGAGCTGGTCATTTTTGTCCATCTCGTCAACTAAGACCTACAATGAAGTATGGACCACAACAGTATTATCAGGTCACTGTTCTATTTATTCAGTTATGCATAATATAATTATAATTTGGGAAGTGATTGCTAGAAAGGATGAACTCAAATACAATAAATCTTTGAGTCAAAAGTATGGAGACTACTTAGAATGTCATCATTTTTTGAACTGCGAAACGGTTTTGATGGAACGATTATTGGGTTAGTGTGAACAAAACAGTCTCGACAACACAAGTAACTGAGTTATGAAAAGAATATTTGTACCTGCAACTTCTGATTTATTTCTTCCAGACAAGCGCGATTCAGCCAAACCCCTTGGCATTCTTCAAGTGTAGCTTGGGCAGGGTCAATCCATGCACTCCATTCATGTACACTGGTGTTGTATTCACCAAACTGATCGATTACACACTGAAGTTCACTGAATGTATCAGGAGCCATACCAAGTCCTTCAGCCAATTTGAAAGTAGCTTCTGCCATGGAGGTCTGAACTTGAGGAATCTCAAGATTAGCTCTTTGTATATCTTCAGAAAGATCATCGAGCTCTTTCATCTGGTCTTGTAAGTTGTTATGAAGCGACTGAAGAAATATAAGAAAGATAGTTCAAAATGACCACGAGATTCTAGACAAACTCAATTAGAGAAGCGTCACGGGGAATGCCCAGTATGATGTTCTGTATCAAGTGTCACATTTTTAATTAACAAATTAAATTCTATTGTAGTTTATTTATCATTTCTATTTATTGTAAATTATTATTCCACTATGTCAGTGTTTTCGATTGTAACTAGTATTGTTCTGTAATTATTGTAATCAGTAGTTATTGTATCTAGTGGGCCAAATTGGAAACCAGTATTGTTGTACAGTATGTGGTTCTAATTGTGAACAGTTCTAATTGTGAACACTTTTCAGTAAAAGTGCCGTTTTTACTCCGTAAAGTTAGATCGACGAAAAATATTTTACCCGAGCAAATATTTATTTATTTTGAATCATTCAATGCTATTTTGGGCTTCCTAACATTTATTCCGCGAGAAACTTCAACTTTGATTCAAGTTAAGCTGACGGCTGTTGTTTACAAATTCGAATTTTAAGCGCGCCTTTAAGATTTTGAGTGGCAAAGTTCGCATATTTTCTTTCTAAAAACGCAAAGTTTGGCGTTTGCTTTATGTGAGCTAAAAGGTAAATAATAACACTTTTTCTTTACAAAACAATATTTAGAAAAGTGTTGAAAATGAACGAGTCGCATCGGAATGAAAAATTGTGCGTGTTTTTACGCACAACCTGGCACTTCATAACATATGTAGTTCTTGAGATATATAATAAATTTGCCGCTAATATACCCGCACTGGTACAATAGCAGATGCTGAGAAGGAAATATGTATAAAACGTCTGCGTTTGTGATACAAATTTGCGCCATTGCGTTGTTAGATTAAAGATTAAAGATTAGCAATTACACGAGCGTGATGAACGGTCATGAACGGCATGCATCAATGAACATGCGAACACGTCAGTAATTTAGCGTTACCGTCTGACTTCACTTGCTTTCAACATTTTTCTATTATTCGTATCGAAATAACACGAACATAAATATTGTTTTAAGACAACTTGGAACTTGTACATCGAATTGCAAGGCTAGAAACCGAGAATAATACACAATATTAATCCATTAAAAAGCAAGCCAAAAGTGTTCACAATTACAAACAACTGTTCACCATTAGAACCACCAACGGACATAATATAATAAAATATATTTAAAAAAGTTCAACAATAAATAAAACGAAACTTAATCACATGTTAGCTGAAGTGTAGAACTAATTCATAGCAAAGGTTCAGGATAATCGTACCATATGTTGACGAAAAATATCATTAAGTGCAAAAAGTGTTCACAATTAGAACCACATACTGTATTTGCTGTATTTGTAACCCACTCAAAATAAAGATTATTATTATTATTATTATTATAGTTTGTATAGATTACCTTGCAGATTTCCAGCTTTCTTGCAACTTCATCCTCAGTGTCTTCAGGTTCGTACACACACAGGGTCAGCTGCTTACAAGTGTCATTTATCCTCACTAATATATCATCCATTAGTCCTTTAACCTCATCTTCCGTCCTGTCAGGTAGCGATGTTTCGTCAGGCTCAGCCGTAACAGTCTCCATGCTTTCCGTTGTCGTTGTCAATCCATCGCCATCGTTATCATCCTCGCCATCTTCTACCTTTGACAACGTATCTTGTCGTTCACGTTGCTCATCAATACTTACTTCACTACCGTCTATGAAGACTTCACTGCTACCAACATTGAGGCTGTAACTACTGTGTTCGTCAGGATCAATGTTGATTGAAAATGTACTACATGAGCTCCATAACGTGTCCATTGAACGCATATCACTTTGCATCCGACGACGTTCAATGTCAGATAAAGAAATGCCATTTCCAAAAGATCTGGTCCGTTTTTGTCCAAGAATGTCGGATACAACAAGTTCTGAGTTAGTTCTTGTTCTATCAAAATTTGGTATCGACTTAGAAGTTTTTCGCTCGAGCTTCGCCATCAATACCGGGTCATCCTCTGAGACGGGAAGTCC
Organism: Actinostola sp. cb2023; assembly: GCA_033675265.1. Taxonomy (NCBI): domain Eukaryota; kingdom Metazoa; phylum Cnidaria; class Anthozoa; order Actiniaria; family Actinostolidae; genus Actinostola; species Actinostola sp. cb2023. Next base: position 78,961 of record JAUJYZ010000631.1, read on the forward strand.
AGCTAACTCTTGAACACTTTTCCACTCCCTTAACAGTGGCTTGAAGCATTCACTCATATCAACATCGATCTCGTCTGCAAAGTTTTCCATTAGTTTGACAGCTTGCCAGCTTAGACGCTTTACACGATCCTCTTGGGATGCAACTTTACCCTGTGGAGAAATTCATCGCAACAAAACTCTATCAGTTTTCAAAATCCTTCAGGTAGGAAACCTTAACCGTGCTCAAGTCCCCATAAGGTGAAATCTCCCAGACAAACCTTGAGTTTCTCCCTTCTTATTACAACCACAGGTTCCTCTTCCAATTCGTCATCGGAAACAGACAATTCCCTCTTGACATCATTTAACAACTTGTGCATTTCTTCTTTGTTTTTCTCGAGATCTTCCAGCTGTACCACCACTTGTTCTAAGGCTTTTTGTTTGTTGTCGACTTGAATGCGACTTTCTTTGAACTGTTGGTTAACCTGATTACAAAACAGTGAATAAAAATAATGTGCATGTATATTCTAATTTGTTCCAGCTGGTCAATGAAGAGAGAGGAAAGGAGCAGTAAATCAAATAGTGTGGTGAAAAACAGACACAAAGCAGCAAATGTGAATCACACTCTACATGCTAGCTATTATAAGATGACTAAGGGTACCTTTCTTAGATCATCTTCCATAGTTTGTACATCAAACCCTTCAAACTTTTTGAGATCTTCTAACAATATGGATGCTTCCTGGTTGACGTTTTCCATGACACTCTCGGTTTCTTCGAAATTTTTGTTAAGATTCTGTAAAGATATGACAATAAGAATAAGATGAGTACTTCGCTAAGAGTGCAATCATCCTGAAACTCAACCACGAACCAGACAATGAAAAGAGAATCGACATACCATGCATTCTTCAATCTGCTTTTTACAATCGTCTGATGTTCGAATCGGGCGACGAGCCACAATGTTCTGGGTGTTATTGAAGAATGCATTCATCTTATGCTTTTGGTTCGAAAAGCTCTGCCAATTATGTGAAACACGTTTGAAATACTCTTTCTTTTCGTTGATGCCTCTTTGTAGATTTTCAAATTTTTGGATAAGTTCCTTGATCTCCCTCATGGCCGAGCCATCTTCATCGTCTTCCATCATATCTTCGGCTGCCTTGCTTAAGGCTTCTAAGTCAAGTTTATGGGCATTCAGGCGATCTAAGATGTTCTGAAAAGACACAAATATAATTTAATCAGACACATTGTTTCAGAAAGACATTGCGACACTCATTGTGTACGAATCTCGAGACAGATCAACGGTTTTAAAACTTACGACTGGACAACTGTGGAATAAAACATAGAAACAATACCTGATAAGTATTCATCTGTTCTTGAGCATTATCAAAACTCAATTGAAAGTCTGCATCAATTTCCTTCTTCTTGAGCCAACGCATCATCTTCATTTTGTTCCTGGTGAATTCCCACCACTTTTTGGCCGTCTTTTCAATTGAAGACTTTCTTTCCTCGATATCTTGAATGACTGTCTTCCATTCGCAGTTCAGGTTCCCAAGCTGTTCTTCAAAAGCTATTGCTTTGCCTGATGACTGTTGCTGTACCATAAGATGGCCGTCTTTGACAATAACGTCCAAGTCAAGACATTGCTCGTTCCATTTGGCAACCTTGGCCTGAAAGAAGAAAGAAGAGAGCCGTAAAAGCTATGAATACACGGAGCAAACAAAGTAAATCCTGCAAGTTGGATTTGTCCGCCCGAAAGGGGGATTACTATACAATTGGAGGAATCTTGATTTTGAAGAATGATGCATAGCAGCTCTTACCTTGGCTTTCTCAGACTCCTCCTTTATCTTTTCCAAGACGGCTGGTGGAATATCTTTAGCCGTGCTCAACTTTTCTTCAATTTTCTTCAGGTACAGAACAACTTGTTTGGAAGAATCCAAATAGTGGCATGAGAGTACAAGGAGTTGGTATCTACCAGCGGCCCATCGAAGCATTTCGTCCCATTGCTCGGTAAGATTTGTCAGTTTCTCTTGCAAAGCATCTGCAGCTTCGCCTTGACTGGAATGTAATCGAACTTCTCTCCCTTCCTGGATGAGCGCTTCAAACGAACTCTGACGGTTTCTAAAAGCTGTTTGGAATTCCTGGAAAAGAAGTGACTACAGTAAGAACAGTAAAGTACAGGCGGTAAAGTATGAATTGACCATAATTTCGCAAATGTAGCAAGAATTTACGGGTTCGTTACCTCAAGATCTTTCAGCTGTTTTTTGGCGTCCTTCTCGTCACGTGGTTTTTCATGATGAGTTGAAGTTTCCATTTCCTTGAGCCAAGTCACAAACTCGTCAAGCTTGTTGTAAAACGTGCTCCAAGACTGGATTTCCTCCTTTAGTGATTGCACGCGTTCAGGAATGGTGTCGTTCAATGAGCTCCATTTCTTCTTCAGGCTGTCGCACTTTTTCTCCACACTATCTTGACGAATATACTTGCCGTTATCTGTTTCCATAAGTTCAAGGTAGCTTGATACAGCACATTCAATTTGTTTTTCGCGGTTTTCCATGGAATTTTGGAAGTCCTGAAGGGAAGCAAGATGACATTATAAACTGTAGATTATCACTAAAAGTGTGGTGAGGATAATTAAGTCCACTTACTTTATAGTATTCAAGTGCTTCACGTACGTATCCTTCATCTCTGGTAGCAAGTGTTTTCTCATTAGTCATTTGATTCTCTGCTTCTTTTACGAAGAATTCCATGTTGTCCAAAACTTGATCACGCTCAATCCAGTCAAGCCTCAGACTTTCTAGCTCTTCAAGTCTCGATTCTGCACTGCTCACAGCATCTTGCCATTTTTCTTCAAGCTGCTTTAGGGTACCTTTGATGTCCAGATCTTTGAGACGAACACTAGCTGCAAGGGTGGATCCTTTCCATATCAAGTTGGTGAGAAGGCCACGAAGTTCTCGAAGGTCGCCAATCAACAACTACAGAAACATGAAGTTGCCAATATAATTTCCACAGTAACCAATAACATTATAAAAATATGAGTTTTTTACTACAATGTGGTTTGGGGGTGGGGATTGCGTTTGTGAAATATACCTTGTCATCCTCTATCTGTTCCGAAACTTCTAGAGCATTGGAGAACTTCGGAAGATCTTCTTCAATTTTTTCTTCAAGTTCTTCAAACTTTGAGTTAAATTCTTCGAAGGCTTCCTGATACTCATTCATTGGTTTCAAACCTTGTTCCACAGCACTTTCAGACATGACAGCCTTGCTAAACAGCTCGTTCCATCTTTCTTTCAAACTGCATAATTGTGCTTTGAAATGCATTGATCCAACATTAACATAGCCATCTGAAAGCCGTCGGCCTTCCTCAGTAAATGCTGCAAAGCTTTGTCTTCTCTTCGACAATTCACTTGAAACACCCTGTAGAATAATTGATGAAATATCATTCACACAAAGATCAGAGTAGGAGAAATAGACCAAAGTCTCATTACCTGCACTTGATTCATCCATTCTTGAGATATTCGACTTTCTTTTCGCCTTTCAAGTTTAGAGTCAACGTTGTCCATGTACTCAACAAAGTTATGCATTTGTTCCTTGATTCCATGCCATCGCTTGGAAAGAGTGTTTAAATGGCCCAAATGACATCGAATCTCGTCAAAGAGTGATTTCCTTAGTGAAGAAAACGACGTCAACTCCTCGTCAATCTTCTCCGCTCCCTCTGTGCTTGCTTTGATCTTCAATTTCTCGCCAACTTCAAACATGAAATCGTATTCACTCAATCGCTTATTAAGCTCATCTCGTAATTCCTATTAGATTAGAGAAAAGGGTTATTAAATTCTAATTGGACAAAGGAAGAAAAAATAACGTAGATTGGCAATAACTGCAAGTCAGAGTTCTGTATGGAAGAAATAAGATGCAAAAACTGACATCATCTTTGATAATAAGACACAGTTGAACAAACCTTCAAAGAGGCTATTTCAGCATTGATCACATCAATCTCTGACAGGACCAAAGTATTTCTTCGCATGAGCTCCACTTCGCCCATCGCTAGCGTTTCTTTAAAACAGTCCTTGGCAGACTGGAATTGCCTCCATTGTTCAAGGACCATGTTTAGTTCGCCTTCTCTTCTCTCACATCTTTGTGCCACTTCGTTCCATAATTCCTCGAGGACTGTCACCGCTGATTTGACTGATGGAAGGACTTCTGGGTCATCAGACAGATTACCAATATCGGTTACACATTGGTGGATGGGCTCCTCATGTGATTCAAGGGACTCGAGTATATCCTTGAATATAATGATCGATTTGTTAAAAGTTCATTTTGTCTTTCTCTCTGTCAGACTGTGGGTCTGTCTGTCCGTTTTTCTGCCGGACTGCCAGTATGCCTGACTAGTTGACATGACTGCCTATCTGCTTACCTGTCTATCTGCCTACCAGTCTGTCCTATCTGTCGCCAGCTGGAACTTGTTTCATTTTACAAACCTTCAAGTTTTCTAGCTCCTTTTCGACATCCTGGATGCTGTCCAAACAAAACTCAACTTCGAGGCGACTTCTCACTTCTCTCAGAAACACAACATGCTCTTGCACGATTTTCTGCTGCTGAAAGGCCTTGTGCATCACGCCTAGTTTCTCACTTGTCGCAGCTACACATGGAATTAACGTCTCGATACGTTCTGTTACTGTTTGTACGTCTTCTTCTATTTCTTTATTGTGTGTTCGCTCGAACAGACGCGTAGCTACTACATGCATGCTTGACAGCATCTTTAGATAGTCGTCCAGTTCGGATGTGACGTTCTGTAGAAAAAGAAAAAGATAACTATGATTGCACGCAACACTTTTAAATGTAACAATGGGTTAACAAACTTTACATTTCGACAACACAGATGGTGCAACAACGATGCCGTAAAATAAGGATAAACAGACGCAGAGTTCTTCTCAGCTCTTCTTTGAGTGTAATGGTTCGCTGTGCCAAGCACTAAGCACAGCAAACATGTCTTGCATTTCAGTTATGGCGTCATAATACCTGAAATCTGTGCACGAGGTTCTGAAACTCGACATATTCATCAACATTGCCCAAACCATCCAAGACATCTTGCAATTCTTGTGCCCATGCGACGAGTTTAGTCAGTTTCTCGTCGTACTCTACGAAGTCTTTTCCAGTTTCTTCTACTTTGATCACCAAGTCATCAGATTGTGTTTTTATCTCGTTCCATCTTACATCAAGACGATTTATGACGTTATTTAGATTTTCGTCGGGATACGTTTCCTGCAGCTTGACTAAGGTGTCGCGTAACTGCTTGAGGTTTTCTTCCACTGAGTTGCGGGTGTCAGGATTTGATAGAACGTCCTAGAAAACAAACATTTACAGATATATCCGTATCTGTATTGTATTGTTATAGCAGAGTGAGAGGAGAGGAGAGGAGAGGAGAGGAGAGGAGAGGAGAGGAGAGGAGAGGAGAGGAGAGGAGAGGAGAGGAGAGGAGAGGAGAGGAGAGGAGAGGAGAGGAGAGAGGAGAGGAGAGGAGAGGAGAGGAGAGGAGAGGAGAGGAGAGGAGAGGAGAGGAGAGAGAGAGGAGAGGAGAGGAGAGGAGAGGAGAGGAGAGGAGAGGAGAGGAGAGGAGAGGAGAGGAGAGGAGAGAGGAGAGGAGGTACTTACCTTACATCTTTTAAACAAGTCCTTACTATATCCTTCACTATTAAACTGTTCTTCAATGGAATCAAGTTCTGTATTCATTCCCATCAAGGCACCTTCGACTTTATCACGTTCAACTTGTACACTCTTATTCAGTATTTCATGCTTTTGTCGATGGTAAAGTTCATTCCATTCCTGGACGATAGTTTCTGTTTTATGCTGTAGTTTCTTTTTGAATTGTTCATTAGGGATGACCTTCTTTAGTCTGTCAGCGGTTTCCAGTAAATTAATGCATCGTTCTTGTATTTCGTCTAATGCTTGTAATGAAATCTGATAATCAAGGTATTTGATATTAATTGCGAAACTACACCTTCAACATTTTACCACACAAGAGTGATACTTGTTATGATAATGATGGTAATAGTTGTGGTAATGGTACAAGGGGCGGTCGTCATGTACGCTCAATTTCTGTCGCCGATTGAATAGGGAGATGATGAAGACGATAAAAGTAACGATGACGTGGTGGTGTTTAAATGAACACTACATTACCTGATCGTCATTCAAGTCAGACACAAACTCCTTTAACCGATTATAATTATCTTCATAAGACTTCAAAAGGTCTTGACTCTCGGCCAGATTAGTGAGATGCAGTTCAGCTCCTTCGCGCACTTTTTTCCATTGATTGTTCAATGCATTCATCTTATTCTGTAGTTCCATAGGATCAACAAGTTCACTGAGAGAAGCGCGCAGTTGTTGATGTTGATGATTCTTGACATCAACGAAGTGATTATGCTGCTCGACTTCAGAAAATAAATCCTGTTGAAATAAGATGAGTCAGCCGTACAGTCACCATAGTAACGTAATATGACCATGGGTTTCAGGGGATAATCTACAGGTCATTGATCACCATAGTAACGTAATATGGCCATGGATATCAGGGGATAATCTACAGGTCATTGATCACCATAGTAACGTAATATGGCCATGGATATCAGGGGATAATCTACAGGTCATTGATCACCATAGTAACGTAATATGACCATTGATATCAGGGGAGGTGATGATAATCTACAGGTCATTGATCACCATAGTAACGTAATATGACCATGGATATCAGGGGAGGTGATGATAATCTACAGGTCATTGATCACCATAGTAACGTAATATGGCCATGGATATCAGGGGATAATCTACAATTGTCATTGATCACCATAGTAACGTAATATGGCCATGGATATCAGGGGAGGTGATGATAATCTACAAATGTCATTGATCACCATAGCAACAGGTCATTGATCACCATAGTAACGTAATATGACCATGGATATCAGGGGAGGTGATGATAATCTACAGGTCATTGATCACCATAGTAACGTAATATAACCATGGATAATATCAGGGGAGGTGATGATAATCTACAAATGTCATTGATCACCATAGCAACAGGTCATTGATCACCATAGTAATGTAATATGGCCATGGATATCAGGGGAGGTGCCATTGATCAAAGATCACGACCTCTAAATTTAGCGCCATATTTTGATTTTGTAACTAATTTGTGAAACATGAAAACTACCATATCAGCCTGATTGTATCCTAATTTATAGATGGCAGCCTGATTGTATCCTAATTTATAGATGGCAGCCTGATTGTATCCTAATTTATAGATGGCAGCCTGATTGTATCCTAATTTATAGATGGCAGCCTGATTGTATCCTAATTTATAGATGGCAGCCTGATTGTATCCTAATTTATAGATGGCAGCCTGATTGTATCCTAATTTATAGATGGCAGCCTGATTGTATCCTAATTTATAGATGGCAGCCTGATTGTATCCTAATTTATAGATGGCTCATGTGCTATTCGCTCTCTCTTCGAAATGAGATGAAGCAAGCTATCTAAATACCACGCTAACTTGCCATCCGCGATGAATGAAGCTTGCAAATGAACCAACCTTGTATCGACGGATCTCCCTTTCAACATCATCAGTACTACACAAATTCTCATAAGACTCCAGAGCATCCAGAGCTCGTCTGGTCCATGACAGTTCTTCCTCGATGCCACTTTCAAACACCTCCAGCTGAGGAAGAATTTGTCTTAAGTTCCGATGTTTGTGAGGAACTGAAGATTTGATTTTATCGAAGCGTCTGTTAATGTTGGACAAAGTGGCATTGATTGATGATGCCATGTCGGTCTTGAAGTCTTTGAGAATTACTTTTGTCAGATGGTTAATAGAAAGCACATTACGTTCGCATTCTTCTATCTCCTTTTGCGCAGTCTAGGAATGAGAAGAAAAAGTAGAAATTATAATCACTTCAGTACCACCACGATGAATAATCTATTTCAGAATACGAAACGTCTCATGATACAATCTTCTTTAAACTGAGACACGCGACGTTTTGAAAAAGTCAACAAAAGTTTGTGCCCACAATAGCGACCCGTGAACAAAATTCTACCAAAGTCACGAAATTCATATTCATATTTTAACACGAAAGCAGGCTTTTCGGCGTCCCCTTGATGCATTTCTCCTGACAATAGAGAGAAACGATGAAGCATAGAGGGTGTTACGAAGTGTACGGCCATCCTACCCTCTCCCGTCTCATTGTAAACTAGTGTCAGTCTAGAGATGTTTGTACGTACCTCAAACTGATCAGTTCTGTCTTTAACAGCGGCATAAGTACTCTCAACCACACAAGTCAACAAAACCTCTGTGTCGTAGATCCAGTCCATAATGTCATCAACCATTCCTTCAAACTGTTCCAGCTTTGCGTTCTTTCGTTCACATTTCATTATCCTTGATTGTCGTCGAATTACTCTGTTTAAACGTCGTTCTATGGACCGTAGTGATTGTGTGATTTCGATTTTAACTCGATCGACGCAGTTGTCTACTATTATTTTACTGCTTTCTTTTAACGCCGTGGAATCAGCTTGTATCTTATCCACGTGTTTTAGGTACTCCTTTGAAGTAAATGGTAAAATGGTAAATGGTAAAATGGTAAATGGTAAAATGGTAAATGGTAAAATGGTAAATGGTAAAATGGTAAATGGTAAAATGCAGTTACAATGAATGTAACGAACTAAAGATTAGGAAGATCGGAGCAAGGAAAGAAGGGAAGGAAGGGGGAACAGAAAGGCTAGGAAAGGAAGGTAGGAATGTAAAGTGGAGGAAGCAAGAGGGAAATAGGGAGGAAACTGTCGGAGGGGAGTGGGGTATGTGTATGTCGTTCAAGTAACTCACCTTACAAAAATTTAACTTGCTGTTTAATATTAACCTCTCTGCTTCACGCATCCAAACATCGATACTCTGCAAAAGCGCTTCGTAAGTATTCCATTTCTTGGTTACATCTTCTAAAACTTTATGTTTACTGCTACAATCGGTTGAATAGGTTTCCCATAACCTTTCCACTTCTCTGTAAGAATCTTCAATCTTGCCGTCTACTTTTCCCTTTAAGAACTGGTTCCACTCGACGAAGGCTCGGTTCAGCTTTCGCATGTATTTAGAACACTTTCTCAGATGTTTCTTGTCATGGAAAAACGTCTGAAGATAAAAGAATAGATAAGTATCATGATGAAACACGAAGACAAAAGCAAAGACAATTACTTCAAATCCAAATCAACTATGGACCGGAGAAGAGGGAAGTACCATAATGGTAGGATGAAAATGGACAGAGTGGTTTTCGTATGAGTGGGAAGTAGTTACGGTACGGTTCGCGTCGTGCAGTGACGGTATTGCGCCATCCGGTGACGGTATCCAAGCATTCTGATTGGTCGAGAAATGATTTCTCGCGCTGTCATTGGTTGAATAGATGTCTTCGATTCCGTACCGTAACCGTATAAACTCCGTACTGTAAGTTTCCCACTCATACGAAAACGACTCTAATAAGGTTTTACCGTGTAATCTCGAAATGTCTGATCCGCTTGTTCCTTTGATACAAACTTCACAGTCAAACAATCCAACTGCCTTCGACCAACTTTCATCATGAACGCCATCTTTGAATGTAGAGTTTCATAGGTCAGTTGAAAAGATCTAACATGGGCCTGGTGTCGAACGGCATCGAAACGCTGCTGGGTACTGGAAACGAGTTGTTGGTCGACGACAATTCCTTCATCGAGACCACTTTCCACAATGGCTTGTAAATTTGCTTGGAAGCTTTCAACGTTTTGGAAAAATGACTGAGGGGAAAATCATTACATTACAAATGTCAGAACACAAACGTCCACCGTTTTTTCAAACAAATGCACAAACCTCGTGTTGTCGAAGTAGAAACTTGCAGGGCACGGCAGCGTCACACCCTTCCTCTGTCGCATAGCAACCAAGAAGTGCCTCGGCTTCGTGTAACCATAGCAACAGCTCACAAAGTTTGCCATCTTTCTTCTCCTCTTTTGCCGGAACTTCAAACAACCTTTCTTCTAAGACTTTTACTTTTTTCTTGACGATTTCCCATTGGTTGACGACAATTTTTATTTTCTCTTCCGGCATAGTGAACACCGAGCGCTTCTGGGATACAACTCGAGTCACGTGATACTCACGACGTTGAAGCTCTTGGCGAAAAACTTGTACATTTTTCTGAAAATATGAAAATATACTTGATTTATCGTTTCTCATTTACTCCGATGTTCATTCGGGAGTTCTGCGGCCGGTAGTTTGCCTTGAAACACAGGCAACCCAACCAAGTACATACTTAATTTAGAGAGAACACTACTGACATTGACAACTCACTTCGGAACTTCCGTATGAACTTCGGAACCCGCTCATCAAAGTGACGTGAACGCACTGTATTAAACTACAACTTGTTTTTCAAGAAAACGAGAAAACATAAAACTCTCAAGCACCAGACACCCGTACGGTTTAGCCTCTGGCATATTTCCCACATCTAGGTAAAAATATTCTCAAACGAAATAGAAAAACAGTGTGTGTTTCCATTTATCTTTTCATAAAATAATCTGTATATCGTCGAGTAGTGATTTACTAGTATTGATGCCATACACGAACCAACACCAACAGCCATTTAATGCACAGTTGTATATTGCTCAACTAGACAAATCTGAAATGTGTTCACTTGAATACGGTTTTAGTCAAACATTTCAGCAATTTTCATCCCTCAAACGACCGTAACCGCGAAATAGTTTCTAAGTTTTCCAACAGCAATTCATGTAATGAAACAAACAACAGCTCATTGAATGTTCACCGTATCGTACTACAGCTAAAACCGCTAGAACATCTTAAAAAGTACCTTGTTATCAAAGCCAAAATTGGGTTTGCTCTCATATGAGACGTTTCGCTCAGTGTCTTTGTTCGCATGCATTCTTTCAAATAATCATTATCGATTGCTCAACTTTTTACATTCAAATCTTCTTCTAGTGAAAATAATCGTGAATAGTTTTTGTTTATCATCATTTTATGATAATAATAAATAATAACATTTATTTGTATAGCGCAAATTCAAGCTAAAAGTAATAATAAAATAACAAATGTATGTATCTATAAAATATATACGATTTAAATATTACTAAAAAATTATAAAATTCAATCAATAAATACATTTCGATAAAATTCTCCAAATAAAATAATATTCATGATTATAAATGTACAAACTTTAAAAACTAAATTATTAAAGTAAGCCAACACAGATCTCTGGTAGTGTTCTAGTAATGTAAAGAACAACTGGTAGTGTTCTAGTAATGTAAAGAACAACTGGTAGTGTTCTAGTAATGTAAAGAACAACTGTCGTGGCCCATTGCATCATGGGATAGGATGTAAGATGGAGGCATCGATGATAAAAGGTACATTAAGATGAAACGATTTGTGACGTAAAAAGGCCATTATATACGTGTTTATCATTCGTTTTGTAAAAGTAGTCATTAATTGTTTCGTAAATATCTACCGAAAATCTTTACAGGAAAAGGAAAAGACAAGATTGTCTGATCTCGTTCCAAAGTCCAGTGCCTGCAGATAATTTGAGTACAAACACAATGAAGGATAATACGAATATATGCATCGTGTCGATAACATAGATCACAAGCAACGTTGGAAAGTGATTATATTTCGGTATTAATTATACCATCGAAATACAGAAAAACGAGTAGAGTATTTAAAATGGAAGACCAAACAAAAGAAGGAAATCTCATGAGAAAAGGCAAAGTTCTCTGCTGGCTCTTAGGCCATTTTTCATCGCACGATATTTCAATTCCCGTTACTCCATTTCCATTTGTTTTTCACTCCCATTAGAATTCAAAGAGGGGTTGAACTTCAATTCCAAACTCCCGAGTCCCTCACTCACCTGTGTAGTTTCTCTGTCGGTTTCATCCAAAGTCCACTGTTGTTCCATCAAAGCGAGTCTTTGCTCAGCATGGTTTAGCCAGTCCAAGAGTACGATGAACTCGTTGTTAGCATGTGTTTCGTTGTCCTTTAGCCCCTCTCCATCGTCTATCTGCAAATACGAGACATCATATGTGTCAATAGAGAGATATTCTTATATTACGTACTGAAGTCTTTGTTGAAAGGTCGAGTTTCCGAGACAAACGTAGCGACATTGAATTGCGTTTCTTTCGTCAAAAAGATCACAGCAAATTGACAATACTTTTGACATCATCAACTAACACATATCGCAACGACTGTACGATATCAGTGGATTCAGTCCAAGGATCACTTTAAAGCTTGTAAAGCAAGCAAAAGACTCCTCAACACACCAACATTTACATCAGTTTCGATGTCAACATTGTCAGTCTCCAGGAATACGATACTTTAAAGCTATTATCGGTTTCTATATCGCTGCCGGGTATTTTGATCTAAGGGCTAAGGAGGATCACGATTATGTACATTGACATTTTCTTGGACTGTTTTCAGGGGAAATTCAAGTGACACCATGGAGTGAGGTTATAGTAATTGCATTTTCACGACAGTTTTTAGTAGATTTTAATTCGTAAAACACAAAAAACTTGAGGGGAATAACTGTACAACGTGTAATTTGATTAATCGGCAATTCCAATCAATCACAAGCATTACAAAAATGTAAGTTTTCTAAAAAGGTAAATATACTTTATCGCTTTACGAACCGAATGTAATTTGGGCGTAGTTTACATGTAATTTTTGCGCTATATAAGTATTAAAATTATTATTATTATTATAGTTCCTACAGCACTAGCTGTATGTTAGAAATATATAATGCAAGTGTTTTAATTAATGTTTCATCGATCGCCTGAGGTTCAATATTGCAATCAGTCATGACTCCACGTGAGGGAAGAAAATTGAACACTGAGTAACCATGGTAACAGAAATGCTGGTACCAGAAATATTTTGTGCCTGGCCCGCAGGCTTAGTCTCCTTTGCAGCCTGCAAATGAGCTACCGCATGGTTAAGCTTGCCTGGGAAAATCACGAGGAGAGGGATGAGGCGATTGCGAAAATATTAACAAATAATCAATCACATAAATAAATAAACACCTTGTCTTTCATACTGATCTACGCAGTGTTCATATCTCAGTAATTACTAAATTAATACTGGCAAAAAAAACCCAAGTAGAATCGACAGAAATGGATGAGTTTCGAACTACATAAACTCCATGATAATAATGCATTCAGTATCTTGCTCAGTAAACTTGCAGACATGCATGACTCAGGCCACTGAGTACAGCAAAACAACGTTCGTTCCATTCATTCATACAGTCAAACCTCTCTGCAGGTTCTATTGACTATCATTTCAGCCTAAGATGATCTCTGCTTGTTTGTATGGTTTCCCTGAGACACTTCAGAGACAAACTACTACTCTACATTGTTGTGATACTATGGACAATAGCTGTGTCAATGTATAAACATAACAAAAGCTTTAGAATTATTATTAAACCATTAATTTATCCGGCTGGTCTTGGTCTACAGTACAGTAGCTCAATTCAATTTTGTATACAGCCATAAATGTGGCTTTGCTATTACTGGCTATTCCTAGTTGAATTCAGAACTCCAGAAAAAAGTGAGTTATGCTGTCGCAAGTGTCGTGATACACAACTACGGGATTGTCGTGGATTCACCAGACATTTTAGCTGTATAACGTGTCTTTCAACAGTCTGTATTGTTCAACAAAGTCCTTATTAGATTAATGAGAAAGTAAACACGGCACACAATAAATAAAACAATGATTTGTTTTCATATTTGAGAAGTTTGTTCCTGCTTCAATGACTGTTCATACAGCACTTCGTAGAAACTCACTGACATGATAGAAGATTGTTCAAACTCCCAAAATACGGTTTTAAACATAAATTATTATTATTCGCTTCAATCATCACCGCTAAAGTATGCTACTGTCTTTATTTCACATGTAGTTTTCATGCAATGTTTAGCATGAGTCATTCCCCGAGGCAAAACATTGGAGAATTAAATAATTACTGCCGATATTTGATTGTCAGATTTGAACGGATTTCCACTCCAAAATCCGCAAAAAAATGGCTAAAATGTAAAAGCTATCAGAGATTCAATCGTATTAGGGCAATTCGATGAGTATGACAAGTTAAATCCTCCGTTTACTGCAACATTTGCAGGCAATTGTCGGGATGACAAGATTCAAAATAAAATAAACGATGAATATCAATTACTTACAGTGTAAATTCTTCATTGGATCTTCAAGTGTGCCATGTGTCATTAAACATGAAAGTATGAGAATCGAGGTAGTATAGCGATATTAGTTCGATTTGTGCCGAGAATCGGGGTGTTCATTTTGAAATCTGTTCATTCATGGATGGACGACAAAGCGACCCCACGTAACAGGAATAATTACTAGGTTTAATATTCGGCACTTAGCAACAAGGATTACATCCAATTTACCCTCACAAGTCAGTGCAAATAAGTCCTAATGAAAACAGGCATTCAACTCTAGTCTTGGCACTGGGTCACAGATATTAAAACAGAAAAACCTTATACAAACAAATAAGCCACAAAAATTGCGAACATACTTTGTGCGAGGTCTCGGTTGGACTGGAAAACCAATTTATATTGAACTAATACTTCGTCTTGATGAAAAACAGTAAATTGCTAATTAAAAAACAATAAAAACCCAGGTTTCTAAGAACAAATACGCAATACATTCATTACTGCTACGTGATCGATACTTCGTACCAAAGTTTGAATCTATTTAACAGCCATAATGGTGCAATTTCACACTACGCTAAAAAAATAAATTGTACTTTACGACGTATTATTTATTCATAGTTAAAGAATTACTCTCTTCATTTAGGAGCAATTCAGCACTTGCACTTCAAAAGAGACTTCACTGTTGCCACATTTTACTGCTTGTTGTAATACGACGTGTTCAGCTGTTGGAGTTACATTGCTAATACTCGCAAATGTTGAGAAGCACAAATGCGAGCAGTTTTGCAAAACAAAAACAATTTTCTGAGTAAAGCTGGCATTCGTGGATCCTAAAACTGAAGAACAAACGAAAACTCGAAGCACAAGAATTCAAACTATACACTGACAAACATGACTTAACTGCTAACCTGTCATACGCGTTACATGAACACGGCTACGATGGCCTAGAACTCTTCAACAATCCACTTTATTTGTATTTTCTTGCAAGACAATAGGTTAAAGACCCTATATAAATAATTCAACTATATATAAACCAAAAAAATATTGAAGAATTCAAAACAATATCATTTGAAAACACAAAACCCAATCGTAATTCGCGGTCAAATGCTGTTTTTCTAATCAAAAGCACCGCAGCCAGTCACGTGACATTGTGTAATTCTCAAAACTAATTCTAACGTGTTAAATTATGAACAAAAGTGTTTGAGGAATGACAAAGATAGCTATGACAGTAACACCGCGGTACATGGCATGGTTTAACGAACAAATCAGTTGAGAGACTAAAGTGAATATATAATTCAATTTAATTTTCAGGATTTCAGTTAAATATCAGTGACGGAGAATAAATAAATATAATAAATATCTGTGAGAGTTTAAACTCAACTATGATGAGAAACTTTCTACTCTGTGATCCATATGATAAAAAGGCAAATCAGGAATTCAGTAGCTTTGCAACGTCCTGACAGCTGTACTGGCAGCCAGTAACACCGAAGAAGACACATTCTGAGAAGTCAGAAATACTTTCTGCTAAGTTACAAGTCTGAGCACTATTCCCGACACATCTTACTCGAGTTTCAGTTTAGCAAAAACTAATAATTAAAAAAGAAAGAATTAGATATCCTTTCCAAAACACTTCTGTGTTGGAGACGGAAAAGAACGACAATCATGCGTTGTAGTTTCCATGTGTACAATCTAGAGGTTTTTTTGAAGTACAAAAGATAACTTCTCACTTGACTTTGGCACCTAAATTACAATCATTTTCGACTAGATTTGACATTTTAATTTACTGTTCGTTGATTTTCGGCAAAATACTATATTTTGGGCTTAGAATTGTCAACGAGAAGTAAACACAATCAAAGTTTATAGTCGTTTTCAATCAAAGATCGCATGGTCGTACAGCGTACTTTCATGGCAATATTTTGCATCTTAGAAATCGTACATGCTAAACGAAGATGGTGATGTCCAATGCCGTTTAAAATGAGCCCTCAGATGTCTGCCAGGTAACAGATGTGTCGTGTGACATCAAGCAGTATAAACTTTGTTGACAAAATTGTTAATTAAACGTCATTTAAATGAGCCTTAAATTCTAGTCACGCTTCTCACTAACCTGAACTGAAGGGGCGTAAAAGAACCACTGAGGACGTAACAAACCCTGACCGTGACCACCCTCAGTGCCTGGCTCAAAACGACTAACACACGCTATAACTTACTAACTTCTCTCATGATTGTAAGCCGACCAAAATTTACTGACAAATGTAAAGCGCATTGAAACATTGTGCAATGCGCTATATAAGAACATCCTTGCGCTTATGCTTGCGTCGGGATCGTTTTAACATGACACAAGTTCTGATGTTTGCGCTTATGCCTGCGTGGCCGTAGGTACAAATCAGGGCGTGGATTCATGAAGGTGTCTGAAGACAAGATATATCTTAAGTCATTGTTTATTAACAATCACCATTGTTTCAGAACAATACTTAGGATAATATGTTTTCTTTAGAAACCTTCGTGAATCAGCACCCAGACACAGGTAGGCTAGCCCAGTTACCTCAGATTCACTGCTTGAAGATTCAGTCTTCATTTCTTCATCTTTAGAAGGAGCTTTCTTTTTAGATTTTCCTTGTGGGCTCACTCGGTGTCCTGTTGCTACACTTTTCTTTCCCTTTTCCGTTAATGATGGAGAAAAGGACATCTTCTTAGAGGATAGTCGTTCGGATGACAGTGACAGCGGCGAGGAGGAACGCTTTAGCTTATCTGGAGATAACTTCTCTGGAGAATGAGATTGTCTTTTTGGCGGTGATTTCTCGGGAGATGGTGGTGAGAAAGGTCGTGTACATTGTCTTACTTGTTTCTTCTAACGTCTCAGAAGGAGTTGTAAGACGTTTTTTCTGAGTCAGTTTTTCTGATGAGTTCGATACTGATGTTCGCTTGTTGTGCGCACGGTCGGCTAGTGTTTGGCTGAGTGTCGTCCTCTTCGTCTTCTCTGGAGGCTTGTCTGGAGTGGAAGGCCGACTGTTGTCTGATTTGTTGGATGAGTTAGACCTAGAATTTAAACGATGCGGTTTTAAAACATCATGTAGGAAGACAAAATGTATTGCTAAAGAGTGAAGGAATGAAGATAGACAAAGATATGGAAAGCATTTTTATAAAGCTGAAAGCGGAAATTACACTGATTTGCCTATAGGTACTTCACTTATGATACACATTTCTCGTTCTTTAAATAGTTGTCTCGAATTAGCTTACTATCATTGTAGAGTGCAAACCATATGTCCGTGAAATAGTACTATTACTAAATAGTACTAAATAGTGTTATCTCTATTGTTTTCTATTGTTTCATCAGTGCTATTTAGTACTAATTAGTTAGTACTGTTTCACGGACATATGGTTTGCACTCTAAACTAGATCTTAAAGACAAGTTAATAAAGTTTTTTAACTTTATTATGTCCTCTAGCTAGGGTTAGGTTTAGGGTCAGGGTCAGGACATTTTATGTATCATATGTGAAGTACCTGATTTGAAGAAAAAGAAAGAAAAGAAAGAAGAGAAGAGAAAGGTAGGAATGAGCAACAATTAAACTAAAAAAAACAATTGTGCGGAAGGTCATGGTTGAGGAAAAGCTGCTGTCTTTGTAAATACATCTGTAAATGACGGTCCGTGTCTGCACTACATTGAACCAGAGGGACGTAAAAGAACAGAGTTCTCTGTGTGTATGGTCTGGCCTTACAGTCTCTCCAATTAGTAGAGCAACTATGTGCCAGATATAAGATTGAGTCTCAAATAAAGTTCATAAAAATATACATATATATCAAATTAATTTAGTTCATGCAATACATAAATGTATATCAATGAGTAGCAAAGCAATACTGACCCATCTGTGGTGTCTTTACTCTTTTTTGCCCCCGCAGCAACAGTCACATCTTTGACAGTTCGCTTCCCTGGTTGACGCACAGCTCTCTCTGCCATCGCTGTTTCTCTGGCTTTCTTTGTTGAAGATTCACCAAGCGAATCACAGAGTGCAGCAACATATGTCATAATAGATCTCTCGTCAGGTTTGTCGACATCGACATCTACAATATATAAATAATAAAACTAAATAGTGAATTGAACATTGAGACTTTCTCACTCATTGACAGATTCTAACTAACTGACTGACTGACTGACTGAATATACACTGTAATATAAAGTATCTTCTTAAAAAGTGTGGACACAGCTAGTATAATGAGGAGCATGTACCATAGTCTTGGAGCACAATGAATGGATGACAGGTAAAATAAATGCATGGATAACCATGGACAGATAAATGAGAGTGTTCGAGCACTCTGAAATCAATGCAGCAACAACAACATGCAGTACCTTCAGGTTCTAGTAGTCTTGGAACATTCAAATGATTGCTTGCAACATCAAATGCTTCCTTTAAGTTCGTCTTATTATCTTTTTCTATGACTCCCTCCAGACTTACTAACTCTGGCCTGAAAACAAAAACATACTCAATCAATATTGGTTGCAATAATTAATCCATTATGATGAAATAAAATACCTGTAAGCGTGAATGAGGTACAGAAATGCTTGGCCTGTTCTCCAGCTTTTACCAAAATCCTTAATTCCTTCAGCAGACCTTGAGAAAAAAAATGATGTGTACCATTTAAAATAGTCCCTTTTTGCATTCACAGATCCCGTTGTAAAACCGCTGTACATATTGACATCAGACTCATTTGTACAGGGTTAGTCTCGAGTCAGTGTAAATTAATCACAAATATCAACAAGAACACGAAAAAATGTTGACATAAAACAATAGAAACATTTTTGAATTGCACGGACTGGTTTCTGAATCAAGGGCTAACCCTGTACAAATGTGTCTTTTGTCAAGGACAGCGGTCATCTCTAAACAACGCGAAACTGGAGTATTTGTTTAAATATTTTAAATAAAGCCTCATTTCTGTTTTTGGGCTCCCTGTGTAACTAAAGCACAGGTAGCCCATCATCCAAACAAAGATGCCTTCCTTTACAATGAGCATACAGAAATCCCTGCAATAAGGATTCTGTACAAACACCAACACATTCTCAACAAAACCATGACATTGTGTTACATGTGTTGTTATTCTAGCATACCCTGAAGCTTTTTTGGCTGTTTTCTGAGCCCAGTCAAACAGAAATTTCTTGCCTCTTGCTTTCTTTTTAGCTGCATAAAAACCTTCAACCTTTTGAAAAAAAGTTATGGTAATTTATATTTGTGTCAAACGTACATCAGAGAAGTCAATAGACATGATGTTTATACAATAAAAATTAAGGCTGAAATTGTACTGTAGGTGATACTTGGAGAGTTTACGTTTGATGAAGTAACAAACTTGATATAGCTTTCACGAGACTTGACTTTCAATTTCTTCTACATGTATTTCTTTCAAAGAAACGTTTTTTTTCCAAAATTTGAGTTGCCAAACACAGGGTGTGCAGCTTATACATCAGTGTACTAGCTTATACATGTTTTTTATGTGTATACATATTCAGTATGGAACTAGCAGTATTATATAGACAATATCAGAAGGACGAAATCCATCACGTGCATGTACCTTTATAATGCACTGCTTATTACATGTAGTATTCTTTGTATAAAGAATACTATAATGAGGATGAAACTTTATCTTTTTGAGAGTATCAGTAGTATCGGTGCGCATGTGTGAGGCGTTAGAAGCAACACGATACTGCTATGTTTGTGTTTTCCTTGCTGTTTTCTTACTGAAATCATCCGAAAATGTATTACATTTTGGAATATCGTTTTTGAAGCTGTTCAATAAACTCGCAGATCGTGTTTTATCGGGTCTAAAAATATCCTGCTCGTTTATTAAACAGTACGTAATCTGTACACACCTGATAATGATGGATTATTGCCCACACAAGGCCTAGAGTGATTGTTGCGTTACAATCTACAATGGATTCTTGGTGAATACTAACCAGTTTTACCTATAAAATAAAAGAAATACAAATTTATAATCATGTAGTAAAATCATTGTTTTGTTATGTAATACAAAAAGGTAAAATGTAAAGGTGCCAGTAGCCCCTTCAGTCGAAACTGGTCTTCCAGGAGGCAGACTGTGTGCCCTTTTACCCCTCCCTCCATCAGTGCTCCATGTGTTGATGGGCAACATTATTATAATCGCATGAGGTGTCTAGCTATTAGTAACTATATATTGACACTATGAAGAATTAAGAGTGACAAAGTGTTTACAAGCCAATCCAGGAACTCTTTGATACTCTAATCCAGTCTTGATCAAGAAAATCAGACCAATGATTATTATTAACAAGATTTCAAAAGTAAATTGTCTAGAGACAGTACTGGCTAATCTCAGCTAATTATAAATCTCTTTGAGGGTAAACAACCTTCAAACATAAGGTGTAATACCAGCACTTAAATAGCTACTGCTCATATGCTTGAAGAGATCATATATAGCTAATTGCATAATCGTTGTCGGGTTGAAAATCATAAATTATAGAAGCTGAGACTGCAAGGATGGATGGGAAATCAGTTCATGAGCTACATTACATGCAGATATATTCAATGTTCTCGTAGTTTTGAAGGTATGTGAGCTATTTAACTGAGATCCTACAAGTCTGGATAAAAAGGTCGATCATTTGACGGTGTTATTTGAGAGTTTTAATTTCCCAGAATTCCATTTGGTCATAGCTTTCATGATTTTCAACCCGACAACGATTATGCAATTAGCTATATACTGTACTTACACTGTTAGTCTTTAGAAACTGTAATGCATGCCCAACATTAGCCAAGTGGTGAAGTCGTTTATGGCCCTTTTCCTTCAGCTAGAGAATTCATATTTTTATAATTACATTACATGTAAAAACACCTTTATTTACAGACAGGGTACAGCAATCAGTACTATAAAACAACTGTTAACAATTGGAGCCCTGCATGCGACTACATTATAAACATGTAATAGTGGTATACTTAACAATTAGACTACAAGTTCGAGGTTTCTATGAGGCAATAATCAATGAGGCGCATAGTGCCGAGTTGACTATCCTCATTGAAAACGAGAATGAGTAGTCTAATTGTTTTAGCATCCAGTAGGTCAGTAGAAAATGACAGAAACAAGCCACAGACAGTTCGTCGAGAAACTCCTCCGAAACATTAGCAAAATGCGACACGAAGCTGCCATTTTGTTTGTTTACATCTACTCAGGGTCTATGAGCTGATAGACCACTAGTAGCGAACCAATCAGATTGCAGGATTTGTGATAGACCACTGGATGGTTTATGCTAAAATGTATTATTATTGTATATTGTATGGCATTATAAAATAATGTTATTATTATTATTATAAAATAACTATGACATAACGTTCACTCTGATTGGCCAAAGGATGCATATTCCGCATGCTTTATGAGAGCACACAGCACGCGCGAGCAGATATTCAAACATTTTTGTAACAAACAAAATTCCTAATTGTATTTTATAAAAGAAATAGAAACTTGTCCGCTGTGTTATGTGCAGATTTATAGCACTTGGGGATTGATCAGAACACAGACTGATGGACTGCTATATGCATCATGCTTCTCCTAACACTTCTTTCATGTTCTGATCAGTCCCTGCATGCTATAAATTAATTAATAACTTAATTAATTAATAACTTCACTAGATCAGGAACACTTGCAGTTGCAGTATACACTCACCAGTCTTTCTCCAGATAACACTTCTAATAATGCAATGAGACGAGTTCCATCCTTCAAATCAGTCAACAAGTCTTCAACTTTCATTGATGGCTTATGCTGGTGGACAGTCGATAAAAAAGACATTGAAACTTGACATACATCCTAGTCGATCATGGTGGATTGTCCATAACAAGTGACTTTTTGAGTAGTTTTCTAAAACACTTTGTTCATAGGTTTGGATTTTGGTTGTTGCAGTGACTTGTTTGCTGTCAAGTCTCTTCAACAGCTGATAATCCAGCTTGTTTCATTCCTAATTCCTAGCTTGCCAGGAAAATAAGTGACATTGAATTCTATGCACAATTTGTGTAAGTGAATTCACTGAACTGGATATAGAATCACACTTTGCTCTAAAATAAAGCCATATGTAGCATACAATACAATGTGGCTGATTAATCCATAAACTATAACATACACAAATGATATATGGTTTGGGAAAACAGAGGTTAGAAAAACAATAAAGACACAATACCTTATGTAAAAAGAAATTAATCCACCGTGTGAAAGTTCGCTTTTGAATTTCAACTTGTTCCTCTGCAAAACATTAATATAATTATACAACATGGTAAGAACAACTGCGTGATATACAACCTTTCTTTATTATTTACATATATATTTTTCAAGGAATCTGGCACTAATATTTTAGACTTTATGAAGAAGCCATTTAAATGTATATTTAATTGTAACAGTGTCTATTGTTGAATAAATTGAGAATAACATTATATGTTAGAAAGAAAGGATTTTTGGAGGGAAATTGTAAATTAACCTTGTTCAAATTATAGAAAATCATAATCAGATATCAAATGGGCAGTACAGAAATTCAATGCACGTATTTTCACTTTGTTTTAGGAAATGATGCACTGAATGCAAGACCAAAATAGACATAAATCATTATGCATGTTGATGGCTTTGTTCTGTTCAGCATAATGTAGATATGCTTGGAGAAATCTGTACATTTGAAATAATTCATGAATGCAATTAAAATTAATTGAATTTCAATATTATGCTTTTGTGAGTCAATTTACCCCCCTGACATCGTAGCACATGGCTCGATCACTTCACAACGAGTATGATTTATATACATAAATGTTATTATAAACAGCACTTTCTTAAACAAGTCTTACAACTGTATTGATCACTATGTTTTTACCTTCTTCACTTCTTCAGAAACACAAATGACTTCAAGGAGAGTACATTGTACATTTAACTTAGATATTTGCAAGCTATAATATAGCTGACATTGTACAAAACAAGAGGCTTACAGTTAATCCTGACTGAGTCTTACCACGTTTTAAATTGTCCAGTTGCTAAAATATCCTTCAGGTAAAACAAGTGGCGGAAATTTAAAACGGTATTGTATTACGAATTTCATTTTCCTCATGTTGATCTCCGATGTAAACAAAACTTATAAGCTTACAAGTACAGTGTAGGAATATCCAGAGTACTATAAGACTACGCATTTAGTTAAGAAAAAAGCTTGGGATTGAAATAGCTAAAAGCTCGAAGCGATCTGTAGACAACATGGATTGTTCTCGAACGCAGGCATCTCACACGTGCAAGTGGGGTTATGGCATGATCATGACTTGCAATGATCAATTGTGTAAACATTTCGTATTTCCAGCGTAAACTCACCAGATAATGCTTGAATCTGAGACAAGAGTTTCTCAGAAGACGCTGCCAAAGATTTATCTCGTACTTGCGATGAAGAAACCTTCTCTTTATTCGGCGATGGGCTTCGGGAAGAAGATCGCGAACTTGTATTTGGCGCTCTCGGAGAAGACGCCATCTTGGTTTCCTTCGCTACCACCAAATGTAATGGGAGGAAACGTTATTTCGTAGTCTCCGATTGAGGTTTTTCTTCTCAGCAGGAAGCCTAACTGCCTTATAAATCATCTTTCTGTGTGTTTATAAAGATATATTAACATCTATGAGTTATCAGCGGCTCAAACTAGGTAGACAAGCTTCTCGCACTCTCGTTGCTGTGCAAAACTAGTGACATCATTACGTGAGAGTGTAAAGGCCACAGACGGCGTATCGGATATCAATCATATTCCCCGGGTGAATTTGAAAAGATATGATGGTGATTTTCCACATATCACTAATTGTGTCAACTAAATGAGTTTATGGTATATATTATAATAAACTGACCGCTTAGGAAAGAAAAACATGTTTTGTAAAACTATTGAAAGTATTTAGCGTACAGTCATGTAGCTATGACGACTTGCTTCAAAGAAGATGATCCGCAAAAATCCAAAAATCCTATTTATTCGGATCACGCTGGCTCTAGCGTGATAAAGAAAAAATTGTACTGCAAACATTATTCAAACTGTCGATCTGAAAGTCATTAATAACCAAAGATTATGATTCCTTTTGGGAATACCAGATCAGAAGTTGTTGACTATAAATAACTGACCTACCTGATCTTTCATCGTTACACTATGTTTCTCTGACAATCATCCCAGGACCAGGCGTTAACCGATTTCAGTAGCTGATAAAATAGCTCGCATAGCTCGAAGTAGATCTTAAGTTATATTGTTTTCTGTTAGCTGTAGTTGAAATGCTTACCCTAGCGAACGTGATTGGTCGGTCGGAAGACAGAAACTTACAGGGATAAACACTAATTAAGCTGAACACTTTACATAACAATATATTGTTGTTAGTAATACAGGATTAGATTATATCAGATATTTACACAGACCGTCAAAACACACGTTATTTTACAGCACAAAAACTTGCAAAAACAGACTGCACAAAAATTAAAGAAAGTATATCAGTATATCGTGAAATTTACCATCAGATCTGGATTCATACCGACAAAAACAATATTAATTTCAATACAGTAAATGTATGCCAGAAATCGTGTTTTTCTAATTTTTCGCTTTACTAGATGTTGCAGCTGCTCAGAATCTTTTCCAGCATCATTTTTTTGAAAAAAGCCAAGGCCAGATTGTACGTGAAAAAATCTGGACAATCGACGAATTTGGTTCTATCAGGGCTCCTGGTTCTATCAAAAGTACATGTATGACGTAGCAATTTCAATACAGTAAATGTATGGGAGAAAATCGATTTTCCTATTTTTTCACCTTACTAGATGTTGCAGATGCTCAGAATCTTTTCCATTGTTATTTTTTGAAGAAAGCCAAAAAAATTTGGACAATCAACGAATTTGGAGATGGTTGTATCAAAAGTACATGCGTAGCAATTTCACTTGATACAAAAAATGTATGGGGAAAAATCGATTTTCCTAATTTTTCACCTTACTAAATGTTGCAGCTGCTCAGAATCTTTTGCAATGTCAGATTTTGTAGAAAGCCAAGGATTAAACGTCAAAAAATCTGGACAATCAACGAATTTGGAGATGGCTGTATCAAAAGTACATGCGGCGTAGCAATTTCAATACAGTAAATGTATGGGAGAAAATCGATTTTCCTATATTTTCACCTTATACTAGATGTTCCAGAATCTTTTCCAATGTTATTTTTTGAAGAAAGCCAAGGATTGTACGTCAAAAAATCTGGACAATCAACGAATTTGGAGATGGTTGTATTAAAAGTACATGGCATAGCAATTTCAATAACAAAAATCGATTCACATATGCATGGTAACACTATGTTTATTCTATTATCTAAAATACTGCAACAAAGTTACACTGTTGGATAGTGAAAATTATAAGTTATCTGATTGTGTCAAAACATTGTAAGTGGAAAATAGGAATAAGAAGTTCTGACGAAGTATAGTGTCTTTGGGTGTGGTAGTGTGAATCGATGCCAAAATAGGAGGAGACTAAATGATAAGAAAATAAGAAATTGCATGATCTAGAATACAATCTGGTTCTAGAGATAATGGAACTAAAGTCTTAATGGTATTGACTTAGCTTTTATCTAGAAGTGTTTTGAGAATATACAGCAATTAATAGTATCGGTAAAATCAGTAATTCTGTTGTGTAACAGACATATACATTTTTAGCACCACAATTTGCGCAATACCGTAAATGCTCGATTAAGCGCCCTGCTTCCAATAAGCGCCCCCCTCGAATAAGCGGCTCCCACTAGAGATCTAAAATTTTTATAAGCGCCCCCTTCCAATAAGCGCCCCCTCCCCCTAAAAGAAATTCAGAAAGAAAAAAAACTTTGCCGATAAACAGAAACACGGTATACCGTATGTCAATACCGTATATTTACAGCAGTATACAGTTTACCAAGTACCGCACGGTACATGTTTGCTATTTTTATTCACTGTATATGTATGTTACAGTACCGTATATAAGAAAACATTGAGTTCATCATCTGAGAAAAGAAATAAGCGCCCTGCTTCCAATAAACGCCCTCCTCGAATAAGCGCCTCCCCCTAGAGGTCTAAACATTTAATAAGCGCCCGGGAAGCTAAATCGAGCATTTACGGTATACTACATATATAAAATATAACAGTATAAGAACTAAAAGCATAATTCACTTTCTTTTATGCAAGAAACCTGAAAAGATTCACTCAGGAATTCAACTTTGTCTGCTAAATTCGTAGTCTCCAGTGTCCCTCGCATGAGAGCCTAAATTTTCAGATGCGGGGAGGATTTTGTGCGAAATTCCCCTTCCCCACTCCCCCCAACAGATACAGCCACAGAATTAACCATTCTTTCAGAGAAAATTAATCGAGTTCCTAATAAGCGCTAAGTGAAGATATTCCTCGGCAGTGGGGATTATTTGGATACACTTGAGTCTGATTGGTTCGACTCAAGAGAAAATGAGGTAAGTACCTCATTTTCTCTTGTTCGACTCTCGTACCGGGAGACTTTCAAATTTCTTTTTTCCGTGCCGTGACCGTGCCGTGCGCCATGGCTTTTCACAGTCATACGAAATCTGTTCTATCAAATACTTATTAATTCTACAAATATTATCAGATATCAACCTTGCCATCAGCGCTTGGCATTTTTATATATAACAAGACGCTCAATGAGCGTACACTCGGGCTTATGACAAGGACAATGTCAGTTGCGTGAGGAGAGACCTGACAATGACTGACAGTTGCGTGACGAGGGAGACTGTATATACATGTATGTGTCGAGTTCATTTGATTTGCCTTTGACTTTGAGTTCATTTGATTACCTTTTGACTTTGAGTTCAATTGATTTGATTTTGATGAGTTCGTGTAAAGGCCCCCTCTCTAGCTTCAGATCCCGAAACGTCGAGTTTGGAATCGAGTTCGAGTTCGGGTTCGAGTTACGGTTCGAACGTCGAATAAAACAAGGACATCTTCTTCAATACAATATCATTTCTCTGACGTCATGACAATCAGCGACAGTTGAGTGACGAGGGAGACTATGAGTCGGATGAGTACGAACATGATACGTCTTGAGGTTGCATAGGTCAGATGGTTCCGATAACGCCCTCGCGTTACGACAGTCAGGCAGCAAGCAAAGCGATATTAGCTATCTAAACAAAATCTACTGAAAAATCAAACCCTTGCTCTCTAGCTTCAGAGACATAATACGAAGCTGCTCAGTAACGGATTATTAACGACATGTTGCTTTCAAAACTAAGATTCATAATCTACTTTAGTCCTGTGTGTGTGGTTTGTTCTTATCTGCTGAGTAATCTTGAAACTCGATACGATTAAATACGTCGCATACTTTCGTCATTCTTGAGCCGAAGAAAACTACTACTACCGAAAAACGCATTTTCTAACTCGGGCGGCCTACGGCCTGGGCCCGAGTAAAAATTAAGAGCAATTGTTGTAAATCATCTATGAAATCACAGGGCGCAGGGTGATAGTGAAGAAATTTCAGCAAATCACATTTCAGGGAATTTGGAGCCATTTATATTGTAGCCAATGAGGATTGAGATAATTTGAATATATAATTAGGGGGCAGTAAACGCGCGCGTTTGAGCACAGGCAGCCCAACCATTCCTTTTGAGGCTACTAAATAATTCAATAAAATGTGGTAGAGCACGCGCACGTATTTATATGTTGGGTTCCCTGTGTTGAGTAACTTCCTATGTTGGGCTTCCTGTGTGCGTCTCGCACGGCGCTCTACCACAGGAAACCCATCAAAAAAAGACGCAAATATCATTTTATTGAATTATTTTATTGAATTATTAGATTATTTAGCCTCAAAAGGAATGGTTGGGCTGCCTGTGGTTTGAGCATCTATTGTGCGCGTTGGTTAGCTAGTCTCCCGCCTTTTCGCAAATTTTGAATTCTGAAGAACTTCGCTGTTCCTTAAGGTGATTCCCTTGTTTTGCATTGCGCACGCTTACTGCGCACGATTCTCTAGCTCGCGCGAGCTCGCGCACATATGAGATCGCTAAATTTTCAAGATGGCGGATATTGAGATAAATAGGCTTAAATTAAAACGGCCTTTTTACAAATGCGAGCAAAACAAAACGAACAAAACAAGACCCAAAATGTAACAAACAAAGTTTCCACACATTAATAAGTACGTTTCTTTTCACTACGAAAGAGAAAATGTCTATTTTGGAAGAATCTCTACCCAGTCTCCACGCGGAAATTATCAAAAGTACGTGCCAAAACTGAACGTATTGCAAAATATTTCACCAACGAGCACGGTGACCCCCATTTTTTATTCAATAACTTTCATCACACTATAATTCTCTAGTATATAGCAAAGTATTAAAAAAAGTTAGGATTTCAAACATAAAAAAAATTGAATGAAAGCATAGTGAGTATCGAATTTTAGATCCTCTCGGTGCTTCGAACATCTGTGTTTTTTGTTCTATTTTTCGACAACTATGCAAAATTCGAGCATTTTCTTACTATCATGCAGACGGTAGGCTAGAGATACAAAAGCTATAGCAAACACATCATTTCATTATTAATAGTTTGTCTTTTAAGTTATGGAAATTATTTACCCGATCCCGATGCCACGCGAGACTCGACCGGAAACCCTAAAATACCATAATTTCAAAGCATTATAGCGCAAAAATGAGCACGGTGACCCCCTCTTTTTATTGCATTTTTTGAAACTCCATACTGCAATGTATCACCATGCCAAGTTATAGAAAATTCTAGGATTTGCTTCTTTTTCAAGCCGGAATCACCTTAAAGTATCTGATATAATGGTCTCTTGGTATTAGTTATTCGATGCATGTATACAATATACTGAAAATAAAATAACATAAATTTCTCTCGTGCAACATATCGCTCTTGTTTCATTGAGTTCCATCCAACTGGTCAAATAACCAGCCGATAACATTTTCTCACATGGATTGATTTGACGCCAATAAGAATTGCACTGGACCGGCTTTCCAAAGCACTATAAAATGATGTCTGAAAAACCACTGTTACAGAGTACAGCATATAGTACAGTCTATTTGATCGTGAATCCAATAGTGTGGAACGGTTCTTGCCAGTCACCGAAATGAGAAAGAACTTGCGGTGGAAGGATTATGGACGTTCAAGCCTGGGATTTCTCTGTATTAATGATTCAGCACAACAATTGTAATCAATTAACTCAACAAAATCCAATGGCTTTTCAAAATGGCGTGTGATAATATGTTTCCCTTTTTAATTCCCTACCCCTCTGGGACTCAGGTATGACTGTATGATTCAGCATAGATTCGATCGAAGGTCGTGGGTTCGACCCTCGTACCGGGTCCAGTTCCGTGGCGATTTGGTACCAAGGTATTAGAATTACAATGAAGTTTAGCGAATATATTGTCTATCACAATTATACATTTAATTTATATTAGTGTCTTACTAAATGGAGCAATTATGGTCTAATAGAGGATATCTGAAGTTATGGCTTAGGGGCTGAATATCCCCTCCCTCACTGGCCTTTTGGTTATGACCTAGTTTTGTGTAGCACCGGGATAGCGCGGGCGGGGCCAAAATCTTCATCCTCTACGTAAGTCGATTCGATGTCTCAGCTTCTTACAATCTCCAGGGGTGAATCGTCCCATTATTTTTTCCCCCTTTCCTTTCTTTTGATACGCTAGTGGTGAGAAAGGGAGTAAAACATGGATTCAGCGGCACGAGTTCGAGCCTCGTTGGAGTCGCTTCTTTTCTTCTTGCTCGTTTTTTCTCTCTTTTTTATTCCTCCTTATTTATTCCTCCAAAACTGAAGTGATCCTAGGCAGCAGAAAAAACGTTGTTCAAACATGTCAATTTATTATTATTATTATTATTATTATTATTATTATTATTATTATTATTATTATAATTATAATTATTATTATTATTATTATTATTATTGGTTTACACAATACTGTATGAAGATATTTCCATATAAAACAAGGTAAGAAAACAAAAGAAGTATAAATCCCTTCAGTTTAGTTCAGTTTAAATTGTCGTTTGTTTACCAGTCCCTCGAAAGACATATCGTTTGCACTGATCGTGTACACTGGGTCAGCATTTATAGATGGATCTCTCTAGTGTTGGGTCAAGTTTTCTCTTGATGTGACTTGGAGTATCTTTCGGTGCATACACCTCAAAGTCAATGTCTTTGATTGGGTCAGCATTTATAGATGGATCTCTCTAGTGTTGGGTCAAGTTTTCTCTTGATGTGACTTGGAGTATCTTTCGGTGCATACACCTCAAAGTCAATGTCTTTGATTGGGTCAGCATTTATAGATGGATCTCTCTAGTGTTGGGTCAAGTTTTCTCTCTTGATGTGACTTGGAGTATCTTTCGGTGCATACACCTCAAAGTCAATGTCTTTGATTGGGTCAGCATTTATAGATGGATCTCTCTAGTGTTGGGTCAAGTTTTCTCTTGATGTGACTTGGAGTATCTTTCGGTGCATACACCTCAAAGTCAATGTCTTTTATCGAGTCATCGAGAGCCTTGAAGTCATTGTCATCAACAAACAGCGACAGAAAGGCACTCTTGATTCTCGTAAAGTTTTTGTATCTTGGTGGCTTCCAAAGGACTTGTAGATGGCTTTTCCCTCGTCCTTGTTTGTGCAAGACTTCAATATAGTACTTTCTACCAGCTTTTAGCTGGATTTTTCTTGAAATTTGAGTGACGTATTTCTTAAAATCCCCGGTTTTAGTAAAACCGATCCCTTTGGACGAAAATACTGTCGCAATCAGTCGGGAATTTTTCGGGTCGATATCGGTACTTAGCCAAAGCTCCGAAGTATCATCGGAAGAAATTGCAAACTGATATAATCCTGCAGAAAGAGAATGAATGTAGCCAAAAATCCGTTCGCCAAAATCCGTTTCTTCGTATTCTGCTTTGAAGTCGGTGATAAATCGTCGATGGCTCGGAAACCGAGGAAACAACGGAGACTGCCGAAGCTGTTCTACATAAGGCCCACAAATATGGTCCCAAATATGGACATTCAGTTTCCCTGACATAAAATCAGGGATGACTTGTTCAAAAAACGCCGTCAGTAGTTCGTGTCCTGCTAATCCATCACCTTTTTGCTTGTACTCAATTTTAACGTCTTCACTGCTGGCAGTTTGTGGTTTAGGGGTGAAAATAACGACGTTTTCATACAAGCGTGGAGTGACCCGCGGCTTTCGCGTAAATAAGCGTTCCAGCCCGCCAGACGAGGAAGATTTGACTAGGATTTTATCTGTCTCTTGGCTGTACCCTTCATAGCTCTCACCGTGCATCCAGTCACTTGTTGCGCGAGGTTTTTCTGTGAGGTTAAACAACGCTCTTAGAAACAGGTTTTCTCTGCGAAGAGTGATTCCTGATCCGTCTACGAGTTGTTGATTTTCGTACCGTCTGAACATAAACGACGGGTTGAAGTCATGATGTGTTATATAAACCCACAGTACAGCCGATACACATAGAAATACTAAAGTTATACATCTGCAAAGACTGCAGTGTCGGCTGGCTTCTCTCTTGTACTTTACGTACATTTGTTCGACCTATACGTTTCTAAGATGGCGGAGAGGCTATATCAACCAAACATAGTGGAATTCCTATGGTATCGTAGAACTTCTTCGTCAATGATTCTACTCAATTTCTATATCTGCGTCGATCCCTCAACTTGATCCATTTATTTCCAATGTCAACTACGATTCCAAATGGTTCTTACAACATCTAGTGCTACATGACAATGTTAACTGTGTTACAATGCCAGTCTTATAACCAAGGACTGTTTGATCAACATACAAATGACCGCGTGACAACATAAGCCAGATACGCTCGTTGGAGCGATTAGAAGTAGTGAGTTGAGGCGTGGAGAATTTCCCTTCATGGAGCAGTGAATCCTGTATGGCTGATGAATGTCAAGTGCTACCTGTCAGTGACTGCGGATCCTTCTTTTGCGGTGAAATCAAAATATCGGTGGGCGTGGGTTGGCACATAAATTCTTGTCCTTTATCTATTTAATTATTATCATTTTTCCCTGTCTGAATTAACTAACATATTATAACTAACATAAATATACTGACTGCATGCTGTTGGAAGTTGGAAGGGCACATAGAACGCCTTCCAAACTAAAAATATTTCCAAATTAGTAAAACTGATTCGAGAAAATCAGTAACACGGTACCTGTTCTTCTAAAACTGAACAAAAATCCCGCAACCCCATATCGATCCCTACTGAGATATACCCATGCTTTGTCCCAATGAACAAAAATACTATGTAAGGACTGCAGGTTTATTACTCTGTGATGTTTGTAAAGATCAATATAACTTTATCACTATGATTTACCATGGGAGTTAGATATCAGTACATCACAATGGTCTCTTGCATGATAAAACATCCCAAGCAATTAATGGTTTTGTTCCAGTTTAGATATATAGTCCTAGTCACACCAGTATCTCGGTAAAAGTGTTCCTTATATGCCGGTGGACTAGTTCTGGTCTCCCGCTATTTTGCATATTTTCGAGTTTTTTTTTCAGATCTAAAATTTCACATTTCTGACCGGTGTTAGGTCAATAAAACCCGCTCTATTAAGCTTTAGTGATCCGTAGTGACTTGTTTTATGATACAAGGTTGTAGAAATCCACTCACCGTATGAGATCATGACCGTTGCTAGAGGAGAGAGGCGAAAACCATGGAATTCGGGTGCTAAAAGTACAATACATCGTCGTTGGACCTCATACATGCATACACACGAGACTGGTACATTAGTTACTGGTAAATGTGTTTAAAACAACGAAATATAAAATTATATGCACGAGAGAGATAACATTTAAAGTTTTCCGGTAAAATCAGTGCGTCAATAAGTTGATGATTTGCTCGCAATTGGCTGGTTCAGGGGTTGGTTGACAATCATGACAATGATCAACAACAACACCAACATGTACTGATATAGTTCAAAGGGAGAATGAAAACGATAAACGATGCGAATTGTTCTACCGTAACTGTTCTTCAACACCTATCTTTCTCGTATCAATACACTGGGGAAAAACACGCGCCCTCATCAAACCTTGGAAATTCAACTGAGAATTTCTAAACCTTGGTAATCCTTTAGAAATTCATTTTGGACATTTCCAAAGAATTTCCAATGAATTTCCAATGAATTTCCAATGTGGTTCTAATTGTGAACACTGTTCAGTTAATGTGTACCCTGGTTACCAAATGCTATTATTTTTTCTCTCTCGAGCCGTAGGCGCTCTCGTAGAGTTTAGGGAGAGATAAAATAATAGCCTCTGGTAACCAGGGTACACATTAACTGAAGTGTTCACAATTAGAACCACATACTGTATAGTACTGAGGGGAAAAAATAATAAAAACAATAATAAATAATAAAAATGACTTTATCTACAAATAATACAACAAGATACAAAGCCAATTTTCATTTCATTGACGTTTTTATTTTTCTAATTTTTAGGTTCACATGTTTATTGCTTGGGCTGCCTGTGATTGCTACAACGGCAATTTTAAAATATTTTGTTCCGTTAAAACTCAAAATACCAATGTTAATCTAGTCATTTCGCAACGAAAGAAAAGACAAGAAAAAAAAAACGGTGAAAAAATTTTGGTGTCCACGGAGAGTCGATCCCGGGTACGGTCACTCACTGGCGTCGAGGTTCAGCGCATTTCCAGAGGGCTAGTTAGTCAATAAATTTCCATAGAGTGCAATTTAGAAAAGCTTGAAAACTACTAATTAGTACCAGGAGCGAAATTAATAGCACTATTTAGTACTATTTAAAGTTAGTACTATTTCACGCTTTTCTAAATTGCACTCTAACAATAACCGTTACACGATAGACTACTAAAATTACCCTCGAAATCAATCGGAAGTACAGATATAGCTGAAGTAGTACGGGGCAGTCATTTAGGACTATGATACGACTGTTCCCTCCCTCTTTGACTACTACGCTGATTGCATACTACTCGATAGCGCGGATGAGGCCGAAATCTTTGTCCTATACGTAACATACAGAACATACGGGGACTCAACATTTAAGTCTGGGTGTATGGTCGATTTGTAGTATTTTGCATAAATTATCCTAAGTAGCGCGCGGGTTCGAGTCCGGCTGTCCTCCGGTGGACCCGAATTTTTTTTTTAGATTCTGGGTTTTATTTCTTCGTTAAAGTTTATTTTAAATTATTTTTGTCTTCTTTTAGTTTCCGTTTTCTTTGTAGAGTTTATTTATATTTTCGTTTTCGTTTCTGTTTCTTTTCGGTACAGTTTTTTTCTTCTTGGTTTTTCTTAAGTTACGGTTGGGGCTAATGTTTGGGGTGGTCAGGTCACGTGATAAGCAGCTGGTCTACCTTGGTTACCAAATAGCACGAGAAATCGTCTACAAAGTACGCGAAACTATATTTGAGCCCTCGTTTTCGGCACAGAGCACATGCGCCTTAGAGCCCAGATGGCGATTTGTGACGGGAGAACGATGACTAGCAAAGACAAATAGCCTACGAATAGCCGTTACCCACCGATTTTTTCGGTGGTAAACAATTAACGGCTATTCGTAGGCTATATGACAAATACCATTTTTATTAATTAATTAATTAGTTAATGAAGGTATAGTTAGAGTACTGTAGCAATGAAGAGCCGAATCTGTTCGTTTCTTTTCTTCTGAAGAGTATAGTGGACCAATACCGGTTACTGCTTTACTAAGCATTTAAGGTTTAATATTTATGCATATCTTTAATTGGACCAGACGGAGTTACATCGAAGACATCTATTCAACCAATCACAGCGCGCAAAATTACTGCGCGGTCACCGCACAGTAACTACTTTCCACTCATACGAAAACGACTCCATCACATAACTAACTAACATAGTTACAGCTAATAAAAGCTGGCAGGTAAAAATGGTATGAAATAATAGCGCATGTCATTGTAGAGACGAAGGGTTAAAGTTGGTTCTGGTCAAGGCAGTGCTTTTATATATTGCTCGCGAGCTTGGATGAAAACGTATGTCGACTCGAACAACCCAACCACCCACTCACTCAATACTAGCCATGCAACATCGATTGGTTTCCTTGGTATATTTATTGTCAAAAATATTTGATGTTCTACCTCATGGGAAACGAGACGTCATGTAACAGACTAATTACAGTAGACTGTGAACAGTCTCTCTTTTCCCTCCAGACTCAGTCGAACGAGAGAAAAAGCGATCCCGGAAAAAAGCGATCCCGGACGCGCGAAGTTCTAAAAACTCGTCTTCACTGAGTCTGGAGGGAAAAGGAGGGACTGTTCGCAGACTAAATTACAGCTACCTGAACTCATTGCACACCGGCAAAATAGCTTGTAACATGTTTAAAAAACAAAAACGCTCATTGAATGGGAAAACATATAGTCCTACTTACAATCCAGTTACACGAAGAGACTTTCACATGAAACTTTGTTTTTAACATTTGGCGTTGTAAGACTAGTTGCAGCAAACATTGCACCGTTTGAAACTCTTCGAAATTTCATTAAGACATTGCAAGTTTCATGACTGAGTAGCTTGACTTCTACTCGTAAAACTTGCGTGCGTCAAACGCTTCAATGTGTAGATAAACAAACAGTATATGGAGAAGAGTTTCAGCTGTATGTTACAATGCTTGATGAACTTGTCACTCGCAACGCCATTGCAAGATGCCAAAATTCACGTGTGAAAGTTTCATCGTGCAACAGCTAGTTGTCCAAAACATTTCAATTGTTACAGCATGAACGGTCTATCTCCCAAACATGTTCTCAAATTCATTCACTGCCAGTTATACGCCGATTATATTTCTTCCAAATCAAACCACCTTATAAAAGTGCATAATAAAAAACACAGCTCAAACTCGAGCTAAAATGTGCAATTATAAAATTATATTGTACTCAACCAGGAGCACTATTGAATTCAATCAAATACTACAAATATCTAAAATGCATTGACTGGGAGCTTTTCGAGAATGGCTAATAAAACGTTTTCAGTATAAAAAAAATTATTCCCGATCAGCTCCAACAATTTTCGTGCTATATACATAATCCTAAACTCACACTATTTCCCTTGCTTCCCATTTAAAAATATATACATGTGAGTGATTCTCAGTTAAAAAATATGCCTTTTTCCATCTACAGTTTTGTTGTACGAGAATTTGCTTCTCTTCGATCGCTTGTTAATATGTTATGATCCTCTGTTGTAATTCAGCCTCAGCATGCGAGGAACTGTTGTATTGATCTTGTAAGATGTGTGTGCATTGCGAAAGCTTTTCTTGAAGTGTTGTATTAAAGCAAGATATTTCTTAAACTGAAGCAGCCCTTCTATAAAATTGAAAGTTGAACATCTTTTTTAGGTCAACTCCTTCCAGCAAAAGAAACTGCGAAATTTCCTGACAAAAAAAGCCCCAAGCAAGGATAGCAAATCAACCAGAAACGAATCAAAAATTATTGTAGTTTGCTGTCAGCAAACGCTGTGTCTGTATGTCTTCATTAGGTCTGGGAGGGCGGTAGACCCACTTGCTCCATGTATAAAGGCATGGTTTAGGAGTTCAAATGCTGTGGCTCGTTCTATTGGATCTCGAATAAGAGCATAGCGAACGAAAGACTGAAAGCGTGGAGAAATCTGAAAAAAAAATCACAATCAATTGAAAAGTAAACTCTGGCATGGACTTTTTATTTGCGCAGCGTCTTAATTAACTTATCCGTGCCGACATTAGCCTCAATTATTAGAAATTACTAATAGCTCAACTAATCTGTTAGCGCGCATATAAATACCTGTTTCGTCCTGCATGTTGGCGGTTCTCCATCCCGTAACTTTCTCATTGCTTGTAGAGGTGGTTCACTGAAATAAGGTGGTTCACCATCGATCATTTCTAGTACCATGATACCAAGTGACCAGATATCAGCCTTTATAGTAACAGAACAATAGGTTAATTACCGTATATGCATTTCTCCATGCACACATATCCATAGATGGAATCACATATCAGTGTATTTGGGTAAAAGTAAGACACATTAGTTTTAAAATTGTTGGCATACCATAAAATCCTGGTTATAATTCCCCCAGTTATATAAGCTCTCCCAGGTGTAAGCCCCCTTATGCCAATGAAATGTCCTCCAGGTAGCCCCCCCCCCCCCCCCCCCCCCCCCCCCCCTCTCCCAATAAAAAACGTATCAAGTTGTATAGTCCCAGGACTTACATACAAATGTACAATGTATGTACAACCAAGATTTTACAGTATGTACATGATTGGAATATATTATTATATTTGTCCACATTTTTATCATATGTAAATATTTCCATATGTATGGGATAGGATGTGGCAAGTATGATACATTTGCAACCCATCTGGCCTCGGTTGCACAAGGTGAATAGCACTATATCCACCAGATAAGTCTTATCCAACAGATAAAATTTATTGGATAACTGCATCAGTTTTATCCGTTGGATTAGACTTATCTGGTGGATAGCGCTATTCACCTTTCGTGAAACCGGGGCCTGATAAACAGGCCTTTGTAAAACACAGCATGGTTAAAAAAACTCAGCTGTGCCTTAATTTTTTTTTCAACACACTTCTCGGTGTTTGGATATTGGATGAAACACTCTTTCTCGTGTTTGATCTATTACTTCAAGCTTCTTATCTTCTCTCAAGCTCAGTATGTCAAGGAGATAAAGGATTCTTTGCTCACGGGGTAATTAAACTTGACCAAATGACAGCACATAAAGCTATTTTCTTTGTATCAAACCTACTTCTGTTCCATATGCTTTCCTTGCAATGACCTCAGGTGCCATCCAGTACGGGGTTCCTACAAGTGACTTGCGTCTTGGCATGTCCTCTGTTACTTGTGCACAGAATCCAAAATCTGATAATTTAACCTTGAAAGAAAATCATAGTGTTTGGAAATAATATAATAATTTATTGCAGGAGAAATAAACTTTTAAAGTCAATAATTTTAGATTGTAACATTGGAGTCAGAGTTTCAATTACAGTACTTACATTTCCATGTGATGTGAGTAAAATACTGTCACTTTTAATATCTCTGTGGATGACACCTTGCGAATGTAGGAATGTCAGAGCCCTCAACACAGATCTGCATACACATGCTATTTGCTCTTCAGAAAGTCTACCGGAATAAGACAGTCAATAGACTTAACTCAGCAATAATTAGAATTACACTGAACAAGCCGTGTTCAACTGCTGAATCTCAATATAATTCCCCCAGTAGTGTGCTAAAACTAATATATATTAATCCAAATGGGGCCTAACACTACTAGAAAATACCTGAAAAAATCAGGCTTAGAACGGGAATCGAACCCACGATAGAAAAAAAACTAAATTTTCAACAGTGCATACCGTATGTTGTCATAATTAAGTTTGAAGAAGTTGAGAGAGTTCTACCGATCACAAAAGACATTTGGGCGGAGGTATAATTTTGATGTCATTGAAGCTGACACCACTACTGAAGTTCTAGCATCACACAGGGGGATATTATAAGTTGCAGGTTGTCTAGCAATGGACATTCAAAGATTTCAGAATATTTGACTACTCAAATAGAGTTCAATTTTATGAATCAGTCGACCCAGTTTCATCTTGAAACAGACAATTCTAAATACCTTGTGTGAGTGACAATATCAGTTAATGTTCCTCCTTCTAGGAACTCCATTACAACCCAAAGTTCATCACCAACTAAATAACTTCCATACATTTCTACAATATTAGGATGTGGATAATCTCTCATAATAACAACCTGGATAAACAATAATAAAAAAACAATATCAAAACACAATATCAAAACACAATTTAAACCAGTATAATGAATGTTAATTTGAGTAAACATTTACCTTAATCAAGGACATTATATCCATTGGTAATAATTATCATGCATGACTATACAAACAATATTATATACATGCACAATGTACAAGTCAAATATATGCATCAAAGTGTCTCTGATATACAAATTCTTTTGTAAGATTGATTTAATTTTGTTAGGGAACTGAAACATAAATTTTGTTGAGATTTACTGTCTTCATACTAATACTGTTTGAACGATACACTAATTTTAGAGTGAGGTCAGTCAGTGCATTTTATACAATCTTTTGGTAAGACATCACGGACAGTTATTGTTGCTAAATGGAAATGTATTGTTCTCACAAAGAAAAGCCTTCACAATTGAAGCAAGTTTTAATCGCATATAAGATTACACAATAAAATAATATGGAAACAATAACAAATATGAAGAATTGAGACAAATTATAAAGTTGGTAAAAAGAAAGTTTTGATCATTTAGTAGTGACCACAGAAAGGTTTATATATGAGGCAGGAACCAAAAGAATGCAGAATAGGAAATGAGCTGCAACAGCCGTATACACATCCTGTGGCTCTTGACTCTATCGCCTCCCTATAACTCTATCAAGTACGTAATCAATTAATTTTCTCAGTTTGTTCAAACTGTATTAAATCAGTGATTGATACAATAATGTCAACCAAATAAAAATACAACAAATCCAACATCCAGTAATATATACATATATATACATGAATGATTTGCCTTTAATTTGATTATTGCACAAGCTTGTTTACATCTATTATAGGAAGTTTTTGGGAATGTGAAGATGACTTTCTTTAGAGTGACGTCCAATAAATTATTGATGTGTCTGGGTTTCTTAAAGGTCGTGAATGTACAATGTATATGTCGAGAGGAAAATTCAGTTGTGCTACAATTAAGTGTTCTCCACACGATCAAGGAAGAATTAACATAAATTGAATAATGTTCTCATGATCTTTAGCTTACAATAACAAAAGCACAAGCCTCGTGTAATATTATTCCAAAAGGCCAGCAAGCAGTGAGATAACGGTGACATCTCAGATACGAGATAATGATCACACAGTTTATTGGTTCCTAATCGAAAATCAATCACAACTGCACGGTCTCAGTTTGTTATACACAATACGTGTTAACTGAAATCCTTTTACGTATAAGTGGTTTAATTTACGCTACTTGTAAATAAAACCACACGTAAAGTATAACGACTGTTCGACTGTAAAATAGACAACCACTAAATGGGTTCTTACACTTGAATGGCTTTCTTACCTCGTTGAACAATAATTCTCTTCTTTGCTGTTTTTTCAAATCCATTTTTTTCACTGCTACTTGACGTCCCGTTCTCCTGTCCCGCGCAAGGCAAACAACACCAGTTGATCCCTCGCCAATTTTCATAAAATTTTCCAAACTTTCTGGAGGTCCCACAGCCGTCACAACCAACTCTAATGCTTTACGAAACTGTTCGTGTGTGACAGGAACATCCGAATACATGAGTTTTGTTTTACTAGTTCTTATATCGTCTGAGGTTTCGCCCGCCGAATCAGTGCTAGCAGATCCATAATCAGAACTCTCTCGTTGAACTGGACTGAGACGATGATGGAGAGGTTCGTTGTGTCTACGGGGTCCGTCCCTATGGTCTCTCCCATCGTCATGACTTCTACGATCATCTCGGCTTGGAGGTCTGTATTGTGGTCTTCTAGGATCAGCTGTTTCTAAAGATTCATTTATTCTTGGTTGATGTGGAACGGCTGGAGGCCTTTTCTGAACTACTGGTCTCGATGCAGGACCAACACGCATAGAGTCCCGTAAAGAGTTAGAACGGCTCACTGAAATTACACTATTGATTTGTGGATTTTGCCTTCTAGTGTTCATATGGCGAGCTTCGGATCTTCGAAGTGGCATAACATCGGTAATATGGTCTGGATCCACTAGTGGTTGAGGTCTTCTTGGCTCTTTCATCCCTAAAACTGCCTCCCATTGTGGTGGTAAACCAACAAACTTCCTTCCACTTGGATCGAACCCTGTGTGGAAACGGTGCTCGAAGTTGGTCGGCATCGAGATATCGGGACGCTTTACCCCCTTCTTTTTTTTGTTACGTCTGAACATCGTCGATAATTCAAACAACCGATATTCTACGCCTAAAAGCGCAAGAATACGAGCCTAACGTCAGATCAACAATGGCGGTACAATTCAAGAAGGATCACCAAACTGACAAAATACCATGGCCTACACAAACGAGCCGTCGATCAGTCGCCAACAAAACAACGGCTGCTAATCTACGTACGTGACGACAGTGACTTATCGACTCAAATCGTAAAACGGTCGGCTCACCGGGAAACATCCGAGAATAGCACACGATCTAATCCGACAAAAACTGGCTATTTTTAGCAACGCGAATCATTATCGATTACTCTCGTTCTGTTTTTCTGTCCAGCGGTTTTGACAAACTATGCGACCGCGCCTGATCGATTTTTACGTGAAGATAATTTGTCAGAAGTCAATGATAGAATATCGAATATAACATGGATTTAGGATCAGAAATCAGTAACCAAATCAAGGTAAGAAGGCTTCAAATAAGACATTGACATCTTAATAACAGATACATGCCATGTTTAGGGCTCTCAATCTATTTAGTTAGGTTACAGTGACTGAATTACATATGTACATCTATTCTTGAAGATTGCAAATCATTGAACTATAAATCACTGAACCTCAATTACTAATAACGTTATAAGAGGTGATGTAAATAATATAAAGATGTACCGTCGAGCTGTTAACTAATACTTGATTGTCCTCATTCCAGTCAGCCATCAAAACTAAACTTCAAGATTTGGGTTCCTATGTTGGTAAGATAGACACTATTTGAAAGATCATTGTATAATGGATGATGTTTCCTTTACATTGTAATGATAAATCAATCAAACCACTTCACAGTTCTGTTGAGTTACCAGGAACAATGGTACCAAGTTGAGGTTGTCATTGATGTTTTTGTATTTGATCAATGACAACCTCGACTTAGAACCATTGTCAAAAAGGAGACCCAGAGGCAGAGGTTAAATCCCCACGTAAAGGATCCCCAAACCTAATTATATGTACAAATAATTATGTTTATTATACATTGTACTCAGTATCTGTATTCTCATTGGTCGAGAGCCTACAGATAATTCTAACTATCAGTGCGCGCCAGCAATATTTCAGCGATATTTCAGCGGTCTCAGTCTACGGCTTCGACCAATGACACTTACCTCTACATTGATAATTCCGGATATCATCAAAACCTCATTCAATAATAATATTGTTTAACAGCAATCACTATAGATAAAATATCACAACAATCATCAATGACTTGTTTTACAGATGATGAGTTACCTGAGTACATAATGGTTATGTTAAGCAACAAACGAGGCAAAAACCAGATGACAGAAGATTTGATGTTATTCCTTGGGGAGAACACTATGAAGTTTATTGACTGGTATGGCTTTTTATAACACACACCGCACACACATAAAATATACAATATATAAGCAGACACCCTCGGCACCAAGTGTAGGTGTCCGCTTGTGGGAAGTTAAAAAAGCAATGATTTAGTGGAGAAAGAAATGGACCTTTGGGATTGTCCACCTACAGGATGTGTCTGTTATGGGATGTGTCAACTTAGGGAATGTGTCCGCCTACAGGAGACATTCAACTGATTAATGTAATCTTGACTGTCAGTATTTCATGATGCCATCTCTACTCTAACAGACACCTTGCTGTAATGTAGGCTACAGTGTTACTTCAGATAAAAGCCATGTGCCCAGCCATGTAAACAGGGATTTCAGTAAAAACCAGCAACTGATGAACTCCAGTGGCTTCGTGTGACATACTGTACATGTCCTTTGATAATTCCATCTGCTGATTTTTACGTGTTTATTTGAAGCCTTTTAATTATTACGACCACTTACTGCAGTAGGATCACCTGTTTTACTTCAAATTGTATTAAACCCTGTATAAAGTTACAGACACTAAATTTCACAACCAAGACTGTTCATTTCACTATATGGATATGTATATACAGTCAATGTCATTAATGTTGTCCAGCTAAAAAGAGATTAACACTACAGTAAATGTCATGTGTCTCATTCTATATTCGTTTTGCACACATGGAATTTTAATTTCAAAAGCATAAATCACCTCTGTCTGTGAAAACGGGCATTGTTAACACTATTTTCTCACACTGAGGTGATTTATACTTTTGAAATTATTAAAATTCCACGCGTGCAAAACGAATATAGAATGAGACACGTGACATTTATTGTAGTGTTAATCTCTTTTTAGCTGGACAATGTTAATGACATTGACTGTATATGACTAACGTATACTGTGTACATAAAACTTAGATATTGAAGACTAATTTATTGTTTATACACGGATATATCCTTCTTTCAGGTTGACCAACCTTGTTGAGAAACTTAAGGATGTTACAAGTTTAGTTGGTAGGTCTTACTAATGTTGTATCATTTTCATAATATCTACATGAGTATCTACATGTACTATTGCATAGAGGTTATTTACCGGTCGGGAGGTCCAGATAGGGAAAAACTTGTACCCGAGGCAGCCTGTAGGCAGAGGTCCGTTTTCAAGGCTGAGGACACATTTTTTCCCTATCCAGACCGACCAAGGCCGGTAAATAACTTATTAACTTTTTTCCTTTGTGTTATTTTTCGCCAACTGCCAGCCATGACTACTCAAAACGTGAACTGCAAAAAAAAAAAG
This sequence comes from Actinostola sp. cb2023, assembly GCA_033675265.1. Lineage (NCBI taxonomy): Eukaryota > Metazoa > Cnidaria > Anthozoa > Actiniaria > Actinostolidae > Actinostola > Actinostola sp. cb2023. The sequence continues at coordinate 122,707 of JAUJYZ010000631.1, forward strand.
GCACACAACAAACAAAACAAAAAAGTTATTAGCCATTACCTAAACGAGCAGGGGACTGGGAACGAGTTTATTAGAATTACTGTCAAACTGGATGTTCTCTTCCCCACGACATTCCAACATTGCGTCACAATATTGCAATGTTGATTGGCAGATTGCTCTGAGCAAGTTGGAACCGTCGCGACGAAGTTGCTAATTAGTCGCGCCGTTCAGTACTTCAGTTCATAACTTCACACGGCTCAATTCCAAAATGTTCCAAGTTCTAGTACAATATCTAGATGATCGTTATGCAAGTTTTTTAGTCGATACTGCTATTCACGATTACAGTGAACTGATGAGGTTAATATTACGTGCTGTTCCGTTCTGGAATGAGAAAAGTAGTAATTTGAGAATTGCGTACAAAGACGTAGAACTCAACAGTTTTATCAACATCGAGGCAGATGAACCAATGCATCTTGTTGAAGCATTTAGAAATGCTAGAAACAATGGTTCTGATGTTTACCGACGCGTCGAAATAAAAGTACGGGAAAGAGATTGCTCATATGTACATATATCACTGATCGTTGAAGAGGCGGGAAGATGATATACTTGGCTTTGAAGTTTTGCAATACTCGATAAACTCTACGACATTAGAAGTTGAAACAGTGCGTTCTTTCCATCCTGGTTTTCCTGGCAGAAGAGATCCAGTTTGTAAGACTCGATCAATGATGTTAGAAACATGTAGAAACTGTTCTTTTGGAGATAATTACTTGTTCGCCAATTTCTACCTGCGAATGACCTAACGACCACAAAGATCACATTTTCTCTATTTTTTTACGGAAGTTGTTTGACTTTGATTCATATTTTGAGACATCTTTGCGGAAAAAAAATTGAGCTTTGACTTGACAATGTTTACAAGTTTGAATGGCGCGACTAATTAGCAACTTCGTCACGACGGTTCCAACTTGCTCAGAGCAATCTGCCGATCAACATTGCAATATTGTGACACAATGTTGGAATGTCGTGGGGAAGAGAACATCCGGTTTGACAGTAATGCAATTACGAAATTAAGTTTATGACATGAAACAGCATGTTGAAATTAGCATCTGTGCAAAGTGTGATGTGATTTGAGCGAATTCTGTCGGAATTATTAACTTTTGAAATTGTTTTGTCCAGCCAAAATTTTACAGTGAATGTATGGTTTGGCTGGACAACATCAAAAATTTACAGAGTTTGTATGGGAAAATAGACATCTTTGATGCCCTCTAGCATCATCAATATTAAGCCGGAGTTCACCAAACTTTCCAGACTAGCTAAGTTTGATCTGCTCTCTCAGAAAATGATGCTCAATTTTGCTAGTTTCTTATTGAATTAGTTTTAGGGACTTGGTCCCAGTCCCCTGCTCGTTTTGGTAATGGCTAATTGAAGGTGAAGTGTTATTGAAGGGCAGTCCGGTATGCTACATGTAGGATACTGTGGTCAGATATAAAAAATTCTGCCCACTTCAACAACCAATCTGAGCGCGCAATTTCTTACCATACCGGACCGGAAAAAAAATATGTCTGTTATGTTATTGTATAAGGTACATTTGTACATTTTGAGTTTTTCTTTATCACAAGAATTTCATAAACTGCAAGAAACAGATTACACCAGAATATTCCATATCAGTAACGTTTTTAAATGAATTCATTATTGTAACATTTTTATGCTTATTTAGACAATGTAGAGGACACACAAGAAGTCCCTGTGGTTGCCCTGCCTCAAGATGTATTTGTAGATGAGGAGGAAACTAAGAATGAAGAAAAAGAACAAAGCACCAGGAAGAATAGTTCACAGGAGAAGAGAATAAGCCCAACTAGCAAGGAAAACAGCCAATCAAGACCAAGCAAGGAAAACAGCCAATCAAGACCAAGTAAGGAAAACAGCCAATCAAAGTCCAGTAAGTCTATCCATGTTAGAAGTGAAAGTAAGTTTGTTGTTTGTAAACATGAGACTGTACCAAATCTTCTTTGATACATCTCAGTCTATAATGTTGTACAGATGCATTGTGTACATGTACGTACCTCATTTTCCCAAAGTTCCAAACAAAATAATGTTTCATTAATCAATAATGAAGGCGTCCATCCATGCAAGAACAATGTAAATGTTCACTGACCACTGATTTGTGATCTGAGACAATATGACACTGTTTACACCATATTGTTGTGTATATTAATAATCTTAATCACGCAATCCAGCCTTCTGGCTACTATGTTTTACGATTAATAAACTATCTATCCATCTATTTATCTGTTCTTGCATGGACCCCTTAGTAGCCAGAACGGCTTACTACATGTACTGTATTGTTATAGACCAAATTATATTGTATTGTATTGACCGAATTCATAATTCTAATTTGCATAAAAGCCAACAAATATTATTTTGGGAAAAGTAAATATTTGATATGATAAAATGTGATCATCTAAATACTATGTGTGCATTTTGAAACCAAAATAATAAATCCTTGAGAAGATATGAACCTTTGAAATTGTGAAATTGCACCAAAACGAGGCTGGTGAGGACTCACTTGAAAAATACATACAAAACTCTCTATTCATGATCTGTCATAACTCCGATGATATTTTGTCTACAGCAAAGAAGCTTTCCAAAATTGTTTATTTCTAGGTATTGTTTTAGATGACAGTGATCATTTGTACCAGAGACGTATCGTATCGCCAAACTAAAAATATGCCATTATGAATTTGGCGTATTAGTAATATTAAATTAGTAATAATGATGGTGACAAAATGTGTAACCAAGCATTCCTTACTGTGATATTCCTAAGGATCAAAGGGCAGTACAATCAGTGGCAGACATAGTAGTTCTGAATTAAAACATGCTAACAGGAAAAGAAAGCTATCAGAATCAGATGATGAGGAGATTGCAGTCAGCACACAATTATTCTCAAGTGTTGTCAAAGTGCAGGAGAAAAGGTAGGTTGTACTTTGTGCATATACAGTCAATGTCATTAAGGTTGTCCACCTCGGAAAAGCACATTTACACATTTGCACATTTACACTTTTACAAGCGCTGAAATACAACTCTCCACCTGAAATCTTCTGTATAAGGCCATGGCATTCTTATGGCAGTATACTTCTACTGAATCTATCGACTCTGGGTTCCACTTGCGCAAAACTAATATACACGTGATGTTGCGAATGTGTAAATGTGCAAATGTGCTTTTCCGAGGTGGACAACCTTAATGACATTGACTGTATATAGACCATACACTACTATTTACTAACATGTATGTACATCATTATAACAATGAGCATAATTTCATGTTGCGCTCACATAATTTCCGCACATGTTGTATATCAATCATCGGCTCCCACATTCTCAATACCTGCCATCCACATTCACCTTTTCAAATTGCTCTCCACTGCATATCCGCTCTTTTCTTTCAACTTCAGAAATCCCCCTTCAAAATTCCCCCCCCCCCCCCCCCCCCCCCCCCCAAAAATAATCCTTAAATTTCAGGACTGATACTGCGTCACTACAGTACATCATAAAGTAGATTGATTTCTGCTGTTCTTTCATGAAAATAACATGATTTTTATTAAACCGTTTGCAGACCATCTCTTCCCCCTTCCAAACAAGCAACAAGTTCTCTACTAAAGAGAGCAGTAGCCGAAGCCCACATGTCAGTAACTAATATTATGCGCAGTCTCACTTACGACCCAACATCACCGCCGTCACCGATCAAAGTTCAAAGTCTTGCAGAAAAACAGCAACAAAAACAAATTCTACTCCAACAACATCGTGAACTTCAAAAACAGCTTGAAACAAAAGAATTGGAGCAGACTGTCATTCAAGAATCTGAAAATGGCCACTATGAACTTGTTAATAAAGAGGTTTTAGTTAATGAACAAAAACCAGAGGAAAACACAAAAAATCAATCCAATATGATCAATGAACCAGTGATTGAATTACAAGTTTCTGAGGCAGAGGCTTTGGAATATAGTGCTGAGACAGTTAAAGGGGATACTCGCATTGTAGCTTTTGCAGACAGTCAGACAGTCACTGACACTGAGGAAGAAAAGCATAAGAGAAGAAAGAAACGCGCTGTAAAATCAAGGTATGTGTGGCCTAACACTAAAAAAAGTTCTGAAAAGTTTTGAATGATTTTTTTTTGTATTTAAATAAAAACAAAATATGTACATTTTCCACTGCGGGTTTCAGAAAAGTCTTTGAAAGTGCATGTGGATTTTAGAACTTTTTCCAGTGATATCTGTTAAAACTTCACTTTTTATAATCACTGTACAGAGAACGCCCTAGAAGTCCCAAGTTTATAGTCACTTTAGATGGTGTGGATAGTGAACTGGAAGACAAATTTGAAAAACACTCCAAGCACAAGGAAATTAAACACAAAAAGAGTAAATCAGAGTTTGATGACTATGTTGAAATAGACACAACCAGCATGGCCATTGCACAACCAGAAACAACACCAGAGAAAGTAGAATTTGTGGCGCCAGCTGTAGAACAAGTAATGTTTAGGTTGGATAACACTAGTGATGGTAAGTATTTTATCAACACAAACATTCATTATATAATAATTATTATTATTGAAAAGGAAGACCCAGAGGTTATCCTCGTGTAAAGGGTCCCTAACATAATTATATACAATTAGCCACTTTAGAAATGAGTGGTGGACTGGGAATGAGTTTTTATAATTAATCTAATTAAGAAATGAACCCCATCACAAGAAAGAGCATATCAGAATTAGTAAGTATCAGGAGTTTGATAGGGTTTGGACAAGTAGCAAATGAACTGCAGACATTCAAAAAATGCAAAAAATGCAAAGAAATGTATGGTTGGGGACACTGTCTTGTCCCCTATAACCATACATTTCTTTGTAAATTTTGAGATGTTTGGAAAGCTGTTACTCGTTCAATATCTAACTAAACCTAACAAAACTTTGTAAACATACTAATTCTGACATGCTCTTTCTTGTGATGGGGTTCATTTCTTAATTAGATTAATTACGCCAAAAAAACTCGTTCCCAGTCCACCACTCGTTTCTAAAGTGGCTAATACTATAATGTCTGTTGACCTGATTATGATACCATTTGTGTTGGTCTAGATGAGGAAATGCATCAGATGTCAGTCGTAAGCAGACCCCAAGAAAGGTGTAAATTCTGGCCAGATTGTATGAATGGTCCAACCTGTCCTTTTTACCATCCCTTAACTTCATGCAGGTAGAGTACTAGTTAGTAAACACTTATCTATATCTGTATACCAGTAAGTTGAAGTTGTCCTTCAGTAGCATGGTGATGTTGGTGTCCGGCGAAAGCTCAGGCTAATAAAATAAATACTTTACAACCAGAACATAACTGTAGTATACGGCTGCATTCGCTTTTATCACTTTATCTGTAGTACTAACAATTATCCTGACCGAGTTGGCAATCTGGAACACAATTCTAATGTTACAACCACAGACATACACTGTACATTATATGTTTAATGTCAGTGCTACTGTTTCATACCAGTACTGTAAGTTACAAATGTACATTGTATAGAGTCGTTTTCCTATGAGTGGGAAACCTACGGCACGGAATTACGGTCACGGTATGGAATCGAAGACATTGTATTCAACCAATCACAGCGCTCGAAATCATTTCTCAACCAATCAGAATGCTTGGATACGGCATGATGGCGCGATACGGTCACGGTACGGCTCGAACCGTACTGTAGCTACTTCCCACTCATACGAAAACGACTCTATACTAATTAGAACTTTCTTGTATGATTTTGTAGAATGTTCCCAAATTGTAAGTTTGCTGACAAGTGCTTGTTTATTCATCCTCTTTGTAAATTTGATGGAAGGTTAGTGAGCTTCTTTCAATGTTTTGTTTACTTACAACAATAAGCAATTATTGGACGAGGTTGAGTTCGGCATCGGCAAATAATTAATCTGCGAGACACTGACAAAATCACGATATTTTGCGATAACCGAGTTCAATAAATGTTTTATCATTCGAATCATTTCTATCAATAAGGAATTTATTGAATATACCCAGGTTGAACATCTTGGCAAGATTGATGTAAGATCTTAGCATGATCTTGTAAGATCTTAAACAGGATCTTAGTTGTGATCTTGCAAGATCATGCTAAAGATCTTGGCATGATCATGCAATTTGTTGCAAGAACATGCAAGATCTTGTGCAGGATCATGCATGATCATGTGCAGGATCATGCATGATCAGGCCTGATCTTGCAGGATCTTGCAGGATTTTGAGCAAGATAATACAGGATCTTACAGGATTAGTCAAGATCTTGAGCAAGACAATACAGGATCTTGCAGGATTAGTCAAGATCTTGAGAAAGATAATACAGGATCTTGCAGGATTAGTCAAGATCTTGAGCAAGATAATACAGGATCTTACAAGATTAGTCAAGATCTTGAGCAAGACAATACAGGATCTTGCAGGATTAGTCAAGATCTTGAGCAAGATAACACAGGATCTTGCAGGATTAGTCAAGATCTTGAGCAAGATAATACAGGATCTTTCAGGATTGGTCAAGATCTTGAGCAAGATAATACAGGATCTTGCAGGATTAGTCAAGATCTTGAGCAAGATAATACAGGATCTTGCAGGATTAGTCAAGATCTTGAGCAAGATAATACAGGATCTTGCAGGATTAGTCAAGATCTTGAGCAAGATAATAGTACAGGATCTTGCAGGATTAGTCAAGATCTTAGCAAGATAATTATACAAGATCTTACAGGATTTGAAATGAACCTTGGAATTCCTAGGATAATCTTAGGAATAAATGTGAATTTGTAAGAATACATATAAAAAAGCTAGAAACCCTGATTTAAAGCACAAATTTAATGTGAATTAATTTCTCTACATGTATAATTTAACTATATATTTTAGTAATTTACAGTACAATTATTAGAAGATATTAAAAATCTTGTAATTGCAGCCAGGATGCATTATATGACATTAAAATTGGTTGTCTCTGGCTTATATATTTGTTAATTAAGCTACAAACGTTTCGATCCTTCCTCGGATCTTCTTCAGTGTAACAATCTTGTTGTAATGCGTATGCTACATGTATTTATAAACCTCATGTACTAGCGCGCTGGTGCTAGATCGATCTACGAGAGTTTCTATATATTTCTGGAATCCTGACATAGTCATTCTTTGACTTTGGGTCTTTTATGGAATGCCAGAATTCCAGAAATAGTCTTTGGTGGTAGTTCTTTTCTGTCTCGACGATTCTTGTTTCTTTGAAATTCAGCTGGTGACCAGTTGCGTTTGCGTGTTCTGCTACCTTTGAAGCTGGCACGTTGTTGCAAACAGCCCTCCTGTGTTCTGATAATCTAGTAGACATTGATCTTTCAGTTTGACCATGATAAACGAAGTCACAATCCTCACATTCAATCCTGTACACCACGACTTTTTTGGAATGATAGTCTTTCTTGTCCTTTGGACGAGGAAACAAACGATTTATCTTTCACCCGTGGTGTACAGGATTGAATGTGAGGATTGTGACTTCGTTTATCATGGTCAAACTGAAAGATCAAGTATCAGAACACAGGAGGGCTGTTTGCAACAACGTGCCAGCTTCAAAGGTAGCAGAACACGTAAACGCAACTGGTCACCAGCTGAATTTCAAAGAAACAAGAATCGTCGAGACAGAAAAGAACTACATGTACCACCAAAGACTATTTCTGGAATCCTGGCATTCCATAAAAGACCCAAAGTCAAAGAATGACTATGTCAGGATTCCAGAAATATATAGAACTCTCTTAGATCGATCTAGCACCAGCGCACTAGTTCATGTAGGTTTATAAATACATATGTAGCATACGCATTACAACAAGATTGTTACACTGAAGAAGATCCGAGGAAGGATCGAAACGTTTGTAGCTTAATTAACAAAATATATAAGCCAGAGACAACCAATTTTAATGCCATATTAGAAGATACATGTATTCTTTTAACTTGGATTCAATACATTCATCACTTTGAATTATTTTGCACTGACTGATGTCAGTTTTCTTAGCTTTTTGTTGACCTCTTGACTGGTTAATTGTCCACCACCATAATGACTTTATTGGATGTGTTATGCTTCATTCTATTGAAGAAAAACATAAAAATATTTTAAGCATATCATCATAATCAAACAGAGTTCTAAATCAGAATACTGTTATACATGTAGTGTTAGTATACATACATAGTTTATTTGTTTCTGCAGGTTTGTTTACATGACGCAAGACTTAAGTCCTGATGTGGACCTGCCCTATCTACCTATCTAAGGAGTAAAATTGATAATTTATTTAATAGTAAATAAATAATAATTTATCTTGACTACTAGACAAGGTCAATCAAAAACATCTCTGCAGTTCTCTTTTTACTCCTATTATTAATATGAGCATGTGATATTTAATATAATTCTGAACTTTATTACTAACAGTAGCCACATGCAGTCCTAGACTGCCTATTTTTATCGATTGGTATGGCCGGGCTATTGTGCATACAGTACATACAGTAACAACTGAAAGCAGAGAACTGTAAGAATACTTCTGTAGTTTCTTGAGCTACATGTAAGCTAATATAGATTCAGGTAAACCTGACTGCTCAAACCCTTCCAGTGAGTATTTATAAAGTTAAAAAACATTGCTGTTGAGCCTCAATCTATCGAGTTTCATTTGCAAAATAATACATTTAAAATTGGTATTCATAATCAGAGAAAAACAGTCTTAAATATGTTGTGTTTTAAGCAAAGTATTTCAACAAAGTATTGGTTTGTTCATTATCTAATAATACTTTGATATGAACTACTGTACATCAGGCCGTTTGGCTGACATTTGAATGGCTTCATGATATCGAATCTTACCTTGTGAATTCAGCACAATTTCTTGTATTTCACCGCATATTTGTCAAGAAATAACGCTCTGCAACACATGTAAATTGTTCCTTGTCGTTCTCCAGGGATTTAGTTGAAGAAAAGAGTGATTATTTGACTAATAGTTTCCACTACACGTTTATGTTAACGTTACCCAAGCGAAGAAACACAAAATGGCGGGTCACAAGAATTCAAAACTGTGTCAGTAGCCAATCAGAGTGAAGCTGCAGGGGATATGTTCCAAATATGGAGCTAGGCACTAGACTCCCTCGGCCAGACAAAGATGCCCTGGAAAGGCAAACTTTTCAATTCCTTGAAAATCATGAAATATTTTTTGACTGACAGCCATTTTAATACAGTATTTTGAAGACTTGTAGCAGGTTTGTAGACATCAAAATTATCAATTATAACTCACTCCATTGTCAAATGTTTTTTCTTCAGTCTTTGAATTACTTATTTCCTAAGAATTCTTAATAATTCTTAATAGTTGGTTTTAAAGCATTCTCAAAAATTCCCAGCAATTTAATTGCATGTCTTGGAATTATTTGGAATTGCTATTAGCACTATAAGTTATTTAGTACTATTTATGTTGCACGTTTTTAGTGTTTGTACTCTACTGATTTTGACAGGATCTTAAGAAAAATTCTACCTTATTTATTAATATTGTAAAAATATGGTGTGAATGGAATAAAAATCAAAAATATTGTTAAGATCTTGGAAATTCTGAAACAAGATCATGTCAAGATCACGCTAAGATCCTATCAAGATCTTGATTAAGATCAGGAAGTCATTTTATGTTAAGATCATGCCAAGATCAGGGTAAGATCATGGAGTGATCTTGGTAAGATCTTCGGAAAGATCTTGATAAGATCTTGGAAATTATGAATCAAGATCATGCCAAGATCAGGGTAAGATCATGGAGTGATCTTGGTAAGATCTTTGGAAAGATCTTGATAAGATCTTGGAAATTATGAATCAAGATCATGCCAAGATTATGATAAGATCCTTTCAAGATCTTGACAAGATCAGAATGTGAGTTCATGTTAAGGTCATGCCAAGATCAGGGTAAGATCATGGAGTGAGTGATCTTGGCAAGATCTTAGGAAAGATCTTGATAAGATCTTGAAAATTCTGAATCAAGATCATGCCAAGATTATAATAAGATCCTTTCAAGATCTTGACAAGATCAGAATGTGAGTTCATGTTAAGATCATGCCAAGATCAGGGTAAGATCATGGAGTGATCTTGGCAAGATCTTAGGAAAGATCTTGATAAGATCTTGGAAATTGTGAAACAAGATCATGCCAAGATCATGATAAGATCCTTTCAAGATCTTGACAAGATCAGAATGTGAGTTCATGCTAAGATCATGCCAAGATCAGGGTAAGATCCTTTCAAGATCTTGGCAAGATCTTATGGACGAAATCTTGGAAAGATCTTACCAAGATCTTGGCATGTTCTTGCCAAGATATTTCCAAGATCTTGGTATATCAAGATCTTGGAAGTCATCAAACAAGATTTGCCAAGATCATGCAAGATCCTGCAAGATCTTGTAAGATCTTACAAGATCTTATCAAGATGTTCAACCTGGGTAAACATCAAGAAAAAATATTGTAAAACGAGCTGCCATGTTTACACTGTGAATGATCAATTAAGTGCGCATGCTCAGACCGTTATTTGCAGCGAACACTGCTTATTTTCATTGCGCATGCTCAGACCGTTATTTGTACGCAGTTATTTGCAGGTCTTTCAGCCAATCATAACTGCGGATAGAAATGAGTCGAATGATAACAACAGTTGTTTGGTCAAGCATGGTTCAAAGCTACACCATATTATTCAGATCTTCTTCTGACCTGCAATCTCTTTCAAATATTGAGTTTCGTAACCAATGAAAATACCTTGTGTGCACAAGGCATCATGGGAGTGGAAATATTCATTCATTTCTTTATCTCATAACAATTATGTAATTTACAGGTGTACAAATACATCTTGTCCGTTCCTCCATAAAAATAAAAGTAAACCACCACATGTAGCTCCAGTCAAGTCTTCTTCTATCCCAGGTAAATATACAGAAATTGTCATGTAATGTAAAAGACTTTATTTATCCAGGGTAGCCCATTTGACAGCAAAGAGGCAGATATCCAGAGGTGGCCTGCATATAAAAACTAAATTTGCTTGGATGAGTTGGAGAAATCATGTAGTGTACATACATAGTAATTAACGTACATACATAGTAGTGTACATACATAGTAATTAACTGTATGATTCTTGTATTTGTCAGTTCCTCAAGTTGATGAGTCGTTACCAAATCTTGCTCAACTTACTCCATGTAAGTTCTTTCCTGGATGCACAAGGAACAACTGTCCATTCTTACACCCTAAACCGACTAAACCAACTGCAACCAAGGTATACTATAGTCACATCATCTTGGCTTGGCCAACCCACTGTAGGAATATTTGAGCTACAGTACATTGCAGTGTGTCCACCTCTGCAATAATGTTGTGACCAAGCTTATTGAAGTGCAATGCATTCATACTTCCGCAACATTGTGTGCAACAAACTACAGATCAAGGTGGACACACTCTGCAATTGTGTTATATTGCTGTAATGTTGCACTGTGTGACTGCACCTTTAGTCATATGGTTTATACATGAGCCTCTGGCTTCCTACGTTATGTTGTAAATAAAAAAATGATTGATTGATTGATGAGCTACCATTGTTGAAGGTAAATGTGATTTAGTATTCCACTGTGTATATTATATTGGATCTAATGTCTGGGTGTACCCTGTAGGTATGCCGCTATGGAAGCGTATGTTCAAGAATTGATTGTATGTTCAGTCATCCACCAAGCAAGTCTGCCCTGAAGTGGGTGGCACCTTCATTACATATCAGGCAAGAGCAACTTTACATTATTGTAGAATAACAATAAAAATATAAAATAATGTAGTTCTGAAATGTGCACATGAACCCTGCATGGCTTGACGTCATCTGATTTTCATATTGAGATTTTTTAAACCCATGTGAGTTGAGTTCATTGAGTAAAAACGAACTAGTGAGATGAGTATGAGTCATGTCCCCACTAGCAGTACTGCTATATACAATATACAATTATAAACAATTTACAATATCCTCACTTTTATAACCGTCCATTCCAAGAATAAAGCCAGTGGATATATTTATTTGCCTTATCAAGTTCTAATAGTTGTTTTATTTTTATTTTCTCTTCAGTGAAAGAAGTTTTGCCATCTCTGACGAAAATGTGACAAAAATGCCTGTTGCTTCTTAACCTCGTTTTGTGGATTCCTTTCTTATGACATCGGTTTATAATCAATAAATATATGGATTCTATTTTAAAATTTTAATTTATACTTGTATAAAGCTTCAACTGAATGGATGATTTTATAAGCTTGGTTCCCTCTTGGTTCATATACCTATCAACACTGTAATACATTGTACACGTGAACCAGCCTCTTCGTGTTTCTACTTCTATCAAAGTCCTTAATTTAAACAAGCGGGATTTTGACAAATATAAACTTTGTATTGATATTGTCTACTTTCATCTTGTAGCGCGCATTATTTATTTAAAGTCCCTCTCATAATAACAATCGTTCACCTTCTCCCTATCATTTGCTTGTGAAAAACGCAAAACAAAAAGAACAGCTACATGTACACCGAGCATTTAGCCTTGAAGAGAAACATACCCTTGTATGAAGAGGTCCAATCAAAAAGCGCGCGAAAATAGGTTTTGGCGTCCGCGTTCACCCATGAACCAGACGGCTTTCTGATTACAATATTCCACTTCATTAAAAACAAATAATTTATATATTTACTTATCTAATAAGTCTATCAATGATCGTGGTTATAACTCAAATGTATACAAATTACTTCATTTTAAATTTGTCTCGTGAAATTGGTAATTCACTCTTCTCACGCAAACAGCCTATATAATCTGAAAGAGTTTGTCTGAAAGAACATTTCTGGAAAGTTTCGATGGTATAGGATAAAATCTCAAAAAGTTATCGGGGATGACATTTATAGACTTTAGTATGGGATTTTGCCGCCATGCGTTGCAAGCCTCGTTTTGATGTTTTTTCAGAATTTAAATCGTTCATAACTTCGCAGAGATTTATAATTTCGTCATGAAATTCGTTATATAAGTATAATGTAGAAGTTTCATGACGAAATTATATATCATGTAAGATTACAGCTGCCCTATTACCCACTGAATTCAGCTGAGTCAAAGCTCAAGCTAAAACTAGTTTCTTGACTCGTATCGTAAACGTTTACTGAGCTTTTGAAACTACGAACTAGATGACAAGCGCATCTTCACCAAATAAAGTTATCATTATAATAATAATTTATTTCTTGAAGCATATGACGTTTTATATATGACGCATGTTTGTTTATGTTTGCGCTCCTCCCTAAATTCATGACGAGAGTCGAGTCTTTGTTTTAATTAAGTTTTGTTGTGAAGTCTAGTTGTTGTTGTAGGTCATTAGCTTAATACGTTGGCGTTCACACTCAATTACTACCAATTAACGTATAAATACTGTCATTTGCAAAAATTCTGGCCGCCACGATATATCAATATATCGGGTGCATTATGGGTAATTAAATAATACTATTTTCAGTTTCCTAACTTATTAAATGAAGTAAAATGTACAAACAACAAACGTAAGACTAAAATAAACATTATAATAAATATTTCTACCAACTTTGCTGGCGTTAGCCCGCTTTAAGGGGAATTTGCTATTATTTAATTACCCATAATGCACCCGATATATTGATATTTCGTAGCGGCCAGAATTTTTGCAATTGACTGTAACAGCTGAAGCGAGACATCGAATTCCCGGTGAACATGTTTTGTTTATACATAACTGAAGTTTGCGCGAGATAAAATCAAATCTTGCTAAATATAACAAGAAGTTTATGAACCATGAAATAATCTAGTGAAACTAGCGAGTACACTGGTATGGGCTACGTCGATGATAAATTCAATGGTCAAAGGAAATCTATAATACCGTAAAAATTAGTTCTTAACTTTACTCAGGCTTAGCCTTTCTTCAGAGTATCTCGGGTTTCCATTTCAAGAGAAAACGAAACATTCGCGAATTAAGTCAACAAGTTTTTTCCTAAGTTTATCACAGGTGATTCAACCCTCAATCACAATACTTTTTAAATATTTCATGAAGAGACGGGTTTTTCGTTGTAAGTGTATTGTTAACTAATTGGATCAACGCTAACAAACACTGCCCTTTACTATTGTTCTCTGGGCGTCACTTAACTGCTAAAAACGACTATGGGCTTTCTCTGGGGAATATAATCAAATTATAGTGAGCCCTGCCACTTACCACAAATTAGTCATATGGTGTTGACCTCCCAGCGAAGAAGAGCTTTGAATTCTCGAGCATGCAAGAAAGCGCGACTCATAGTATACATTTCAAGAAAGCAGTCAACGCCGCAAGGTTTGTTATCAGAAGCAGAACAGGCGCTGCTATTTAAAAAAACATTTATCAACAGAAAAGCGACCCCGTACTGGAAAAGAGCGCTCACTTGTTGAAGGGTATCAAGGATAAAAAGATGAGAAGCCTTGAACGAGACAGAAACCAATTTGCGAGCGACCAGAAGGAGAAGTTGAAAAGTGGCGAGCAGCCAAGCGAATGTTTTACACCAAGAAAAAGTTCAGTTCGTCAAGGACTCAAGGAACTTGCAACAGAAAACCGTATCACTGAAGGAGCATCTTCTAAACCTCAAAAGTATAACACAGACGCTGTTCTTTATCGAAGAGACTTTGTTCCTCAATTCGTAAAACGCTCTAAAATGGCGTGGGAACATGGAGACCAGAATCCCAGCGATGAAAATCAACAAGAAATCACGAAGAAAGATAATTCGCAAAAACTTACAAAGAAACTTCTGCACCATAGCCTTAGCTTACATAACGAAGATAAAAGACTTGAAACATGGTTGAATGAAGTCGAAATCGCGAACATAGAAAGAAAGGGAAAAAAGGCGCCTGTAACACTCCGTATTAAAAAACGAAAAGTACAAAACTTGGAACACGAAAGGAACTCATTCCAACAAGAACAAAGTTTACGGCTGCCAAAAGCCGAAAATGCGGGAAACACTGTATCTGACGCCGGTAAAAGTGGAAATCTGAAGCTGCCAAATCTTAGTCGATCTGACAACCACAGCTAGGACAACCTGCTTCTTCAACCTCAGACGATAGTAGAATTATTATTACTAGTAGTCCAGGTAAAACAGGCGTTTTGAATGATCCACGATTTACGCGTTTATTGGACTCGCTAACACCATCGAAACCAAACAATTTAAAATTGCCACAGATTGTAAGTAAGCCAAATAGTAGAGCCGCGTAAAACTGAATACCTTGCTAATACTGTAAATACTAATGTGCGTTGTAAAGAAAAATGAACCTTTAACTAGTTGGTTTCGTTAATGACATGAAAATACAGTGTTATGTTTTTAACTTTTTAACCTGTTGGAATTTTGCCTTTTCGTTTATCAAACTCCCACGTAAACACTTCGCAGCAGTTTTGATGTGGTTTTCAATCAATCCCTTGAGAATCAAGGATAAAGACACGGCGGCCATGTTGGTTGAACAAACAATAGACACTAATGAGCAATCTTTTGTTGAAGTTCAACCAAGATGGCCGCCATGACGTGTATTGCAAACCAGCAATAACGTATGAGTACTCCTACGTAAAAAAAATTCGAAAGTAAGCCCTTCGTAGTAATTTTGATGTGTTTAACAAATACGTAAAAGAAATCGTACGTAAACCCTTCGTAGTAATTTTGATGTGTTTAACAAACCGTACGTAACGTATGAGTGCTCGTACGTAAAAGAAATCGTACGTAAACCCTTCGTAGTAATTTTGATGTGTTTAACAAACCGTACGTAACGTATGAGTACTGGTACGTAAATAAATTCGTACGTAAACCCTTCGCAGCAATTTTGATGTGTTTAACAAACCGTACGTATCGTATGAGTACTGGTAAATCCTGTATCCGTAAAGTCACTCATAACGTACAAGCTTACGTGCGCTTTGTAAAACGGTAACCAGGGCAACTGAAAATCGAATTCAATAAACTTGAAAACTTTTGTTTTTATATTATATTACATATACGCAATTCAAAATGGACTAATGAAGTGATTGGGTGAACCTGTCAATCAATGTCAAAATACATTTCACTCCTCGTTAATCAACGCGTCTACAGCACATGTACCTGCAGTGGTGTTGAATATTGCTTGATTTCATTAGACGTCATTTCCGGTCTCGTGAGGAATTTTCATCAGCTGAATTGCACCTTTTCAATAGAATACTTTCTGCTTGATAGCACATGAAGGGCAGTGTTTGCCCGTCATATGAAGCAAATAATGAGATTCAAGGAGTTTTAACAGCTGATTGAAACCAAGCAATTGTGTGATTTCTGTAAGTTCGGTCAAAAGAACTGACCAAACAACATGTACGATAATATATGTCCTGAACATCAGGACATTTCTACATTTCTGAATGAAGAATAGCCTAACTTCATACTAATATAACTAATAAAATACAGCATTTGTAAATTGATCAATCTAATTCTAAATGCGATGTAACGGTGCACCAATATGTAAGGGAACAATATGGTTTCCCTTGGGCTGGCGAGCAGCTATGAATGAGGGAGGTAGGTGCCTATCTTTGTGGGGCTGGCTTGTCTTCTATTAGTGATAAATCAGCCTACGAACATAGGGTTGGTATTTACCTATCTTTGTCTGGTTGCATGGTATTTACCTATCTTTGTCTGGTTGCATGGTATTTACCTATCTTTGTCTGGTTGCATGGTATCTACCTATCTTTGTCTGGTTGCATGGTATTTACCTATCTTTGTCTGGTTGCATGGTATTTACCTATCTTTGTCTGGTTGCATGGTATTTACCTATCTTTGTCTGGTTGCATGGTATCTACCTATCTTTGTGGGGTAGGGGTGGCACTAAACGCAAACGAAAGTTTTCATCTTGAAAGATGCTTTGTGATGATGACGAGCTTGATCCGTAGCTGAGACTAAAGGGATTGTCATCTCTTGTACGAGACAGCTCTGATAGGATAGCAAGCTGCAATAAGAATCAATGGATAGCGGGATGGTTAACCCCATGATTACTATTAGACTAAAGGGATTGTCATCTCTTGTACGAGACAGCTCTGATAGGATAGCAAGCTGCAACAAGAATCAATGGATAGCGGGATGGTTAACCCCATGATTGCTATTAGACTAAAGGGATTGTCATCTCTTGTACGAGACAGCTCTGACAGGATAGCAAGCTGCAATAAGAATCAATCGTTGCTAAAGTAGCCTGCGTAGCGCAGCTGGGAAGGAGGGAGGGGGAGGGGAAAAAAGGAAGGAAAAGGAGGGGGGACTGGGAAGAGAGGGAGCGCTAAAAAAATAACAAGCACAATAAATTGAGAATGATTTATCCTTGAGCAGGACTGTCTTTACAGTGAAATAAGGCCTCTCGTGCTTGTGTGTCGCTAGGAAAGGTTGAAGTGTATCTAGAAGATGTCAAAAAATGAATTTCTTACCCTTGAAGGACCTCGGTTTTGCTTTCTCATCCTACTTATCATTTCAAATTTCTCAGGGTCTAGACCGCTGTGGTGACGAGTTTTGTCCGTCTGTATGGAAGTGAGGCAAATAATATCAACGATTATTCATCCGTTTGTATATCTCTATGACTGCATGACTGTCTGTCTGTCTGTCCGTGAGTGTGCGGTCTGATATTACAGTTCGTGAGCGTGATATATCATTACTTTCTTAATCTAGTAAGGCTACTTGTTCAGCTGTCTGTCTTATAGTACCGATACACTACAATCTAGATATCACGCCCTTACTCTAGAAGAAGTTTCCCCTCCTCTAGTTATCTGTCTGTCTGTCTTATAGTACCGATACACTACAATCTAGATATCACGCCCTTACTCTAGAAGAAGTTTCCCCTCCTCTAGTTGTCTGTCTGTCTGTCTTACAGTACCAATACACTACAATCTAGATATCACGCCCTTACTCTAGAAGAAGTTTCCCCTCCTCTAGTTGTCTGTCTGTCTGTCTTACAGTACCGATAAACTACAATCTAGATATCACGCCCTTACTCTAGAAGAAGTTTCCCCTCCTCTAGTTGTCTGTCTGTCTTATAGTACCAATACACTACAATCTAGATATCATGCCCTTACTCTAGCAGAAGTTTCCCCTCCTCTAGTTGTCTGTCTGTCTTATAGTACCAATACACTACAATCTAGATATCACGCCCTTACTCTAGAAGAAGTTTCCCCTCCTCTAGTTGTCTGTCTGTCTGTATTATAGTACCGATACACTACAATCTAGATATCACGCCCTTACTCTAGAAGAAGTTTCCCCTCCTCTAGTTGTCTGTCTGTCTGTATTATAGTACCGATACACTACAATCTAGATATCACGCCCTTACTCTAGAAGAAGTTTCCCCTCCTCTAGTTGTCTGTCTGTCTGTCTTATAGTACCAATACACTACAATCTAGATATCACGCCCTTTAATACTCTAGAAGTTTCCCCTCCTCTAGTTGTCTGTCTGTCTGTCTTATAGTACCAATACACTACAATCTAGATATCATGCCCTTACTCTAGAAGAAGTTTCCCCTCCTCTAGTTATCTGTCTGTCTGTCTTATAGTACCGATACACTACAATCTAGATATCATGCCCTTACTCTAGCAGAAGTTTCCCCTCCTCTAGTTGTCTGTCTGTCTGTCTTATAGTACCAATACACTACAATCTAGATATCACGCCCTTACTCTAGAAGAAGTTTCCCCTCCTCTAGTTGTCTGTCTGTCTGTATTATAGTACCGATACACTACAATCTAGATATCACGCCCTTACTCTAGAAGAAGTTTCCCCTCCTCTAGTTGTCTGTCTGTCTGTATTATAGTACCAATACACTACAATCTAGATATCACGCCCTTTAATACTCTAGAAGTTTCCCCTCCTCTAGTTGTCTGTCTGTCTGTCTTATAGTACCAATACACTACAATCTAGATATCACGCCCTTACTCTAGAAGAAGTTTCCCCTCCTCTAGTTGTCTGTCTGTCTGTCTTACAGTACCGATACACTACAATCTAGATATCACGCCCTTACTCTAGAAGAAGTTTCCCCTCCTCTAGTTGTCTGTCTGTCTTACAGTACCGACAAACTACAATCTAGATATCACACCCTTACTCTAGAAGAAGTTTCCCCTCCTGTAGTTGTCTGTCTGTCTGTCTGTCTTACAGTACCGATAAACCTAGAAGTTTCCCCTCCTCTAGTTGTCTGTCTGTCTTATAGTACCAATACACTACAATCTAGATATCACACCCTTACTCTAGAAGAAGTTTCCCCTCCTCTAGTTGTCTGTCTGTCTTATAGTACCAATACACTACAATCTAGATATCACGCCCTTACTCTAGAAGAAGTTTCCCCTCCTCTAGTTGTCTGTCTGTCTGTCTTACAGTACCGAAAACTACAATCTAGATATCACGCCCTTACTCTAGAAGAAGTTTCCCCTCCTCTAGTTGTCTGTCTGTCTGTCTTACAGTACCGATACACTACAATCTAGATATCACGCCCTTACTCTAGAAGAAGTTTCCCCTCCTCTAGTTGTCTGTCTGTCTGTCTTATAGTACCAATACACTACAATCTAGATATCACGCCCTTACTCTAGAAGAAGTTTCCCCTCCTCTAGTTGTCTGTCTGTCTTATAGTACCAATACACTACAATCTAGATATCACGCCCTTACTCTAGCAGAAGTTTCCCCTCCTCTAGTTGTCTGTCTGTCTGTCTTATAGTACCAATACACTACAATCTAGATATCACGCCCTTACTCTAGAAGAAGTTTCCCCTCCTCTAGTTGTCTGTCTGTCTTATAGTACCAATACACTACAATCTAGATATCACGCCCTTACTCTAGAAGAAGTTTCCCCTCCTCTAGTTGTCTGTCTGTCTTATAGTACCAATACACTACAATCTAGATATCACGCCCTTACTCTAGAAGAAGTTTCCCCTCCTCTAGTTGTCTGTCTGTCTGTCTTATAGTACCAATACACTACAATCTAGATATCACGCCCTTACTCTAGAAGAAGTTTCCCCTCCTCTAGTTGTCTGTCTGTCTGTCTTACAGTACCGATACACTACACAATCTAGATATCACGCCCTTACTCTAGAAGAAGTTTCCCCTCCTCTAGTTGTCTGTCTGTCTTACAGTACCGACAAACTACAATCTAGATATCACACCCTTACTCTAGAAGAAGTTTCCCCTCCTGTAGTTGTCTGTCTGTCTGTCTGTCTTACAGTACCGATAAACTAGTTTCCCCTCCTCTAGTTGTCTGTCTGTCTTATAGATACACTACAATCTAGATATCACACCCTTACTCTAGAAGAAGTTTCCCCTCCTCTAGTTGTCTGTCTGTCTTATAGTACCAATACACTACAATCTAGATATCACGCCCTTACTCTAGAAGAAGTTTCCCCTCCTCTAGTTGTCTGTCTGTCTGTCTTATAGTACCAATACACTACAATCTAGATATCACGCCCTTACTCTAGAAGAAGTTTCCCCTCCTCTAGTTGTCTGTCTGTCTGTATTATAGTACCGATACACTACAATCTAGATATCACGCCCTTACTCTAGAAGAAGTTTCCCCTCCTCTAGTTGTCTGTCTGTCTGTCTTACAGTACCGATAAACTACAATCTAGATATCACGCCCTTACTCTAGAAGAAGTTTCCCCTCCTCTAGTTGTCTGTCTGTCTGTCTTACAGTACCGATACACTACAATCTAGATATCACGCCCTTACTCTAGAAGAAGTTTCCCCTCCTCTAGTTGTCTGTCTGTCTGTCTTATAGTACCAATACACTACAATCTAGATATCACGCCCTTACTCTAGAAGAAGTTTCCCCTCCTCTAGTTGTCTGTCTGTCTTATAGTACCAATACACTACAATCTAGATATCACGCCCTTACTCTAGAAGAAGTTTCCCCTCCTCTAGTTGTCTGTCTGTCTGTCTTACAGTACCGATAAACTACAATCTAGATATCACGCCCTTACTCTAGAAGAAGTTTCCCCTCCTCTAGTTGTCTGTCTGTCTGTCTTACAGTACCGATACACTACAATCTAGATATCACGCCCTTACTCTAGAAGAAGTTTCCCCTCCTCTAGTTGTCTGTCTGTCTGTCTTATAGTACCAATACACTACAATCTAGATATCACGCCCTTACTCTAGAAGAAGTTTCCCCTCCTCTAGTTGTCTGTCTGTCTTATAGTACCAATACACTACAATCTAGATATCACGCCCTTACTCTAGAAGAAGTTTCCCCTCCTCTAGTTGTCTGTCTGTCTGTCTTATAGTACCAATACACTACAATCTAGATATCACGCCCTTACTCTAGAAGAAGTTTCCCCTCCTCTAGTTGTCTGTCTGTCTGTCTTACAGTACCGATACACTACAATCTAGATATCACGCCCTTACTCTAGAAGAAGTTTCCCCTCCTCTAGTTGTCTGTCTGTCTGTCTTATAGTACCAATACACTACAATCTAGATATCACGCCCTTACTCTAGAAGAAGTTTCCCCTCCTCTAGTTGTCTGTCTGTCTGTCTTATAGTACCAATACACTACAATCTAGATATCACGCCCTTACTCTAGAAGAAGTTTCCCCTCCTCTAGTTGTCTGTCTGTCTGTCTTATAGTACCAATACACTACAATCTAGATATCACGCCCTTACTCTAGAAGAAGTTTCCCCTCCTCTAGTTGTCTGTCTGTCTGTCTTATAGTACCAATACACTACAATCTAGATATCATGCCCTTACTCTAGAAGAAGTTTCCCCTCCTCTAGTTGTCTGTCTGTCTGTCTTATAGTACCAATACACTACAATCTAGATATCACGCCCTTACTCTAGAAGAAGTTTCCCCTCCTCTAGTTGTCTGTCTGTCTGTCTTATAGTACCAATACACTACAATCTAGATATCACGCCCTTACTCTAGAAGAAGTTTCCCCTCCTCTAGTTGTCTGTCTGTCTGTCTTATAGTACCAATACACTACAATCTAGATATCACGCCCTTACTCTAGAAGAAGTTTCCCCTCCTCTAGTTGTCTGTCTGTCTGTCTTATAGTACCAATACACTACAATCTAGATATCACGCCCTTACTCTAGAAGAAGTTTCCCCTCCTCTAGTTGTCTGTCTGTCTGTCTTATAGTACCAATACACTACAATCTAGATATCACGCCCTTACTCTAGAAGAAGTTTCCCCTCCTCTAGTTGTCTGTCTGTCTGTCTTATAGTACCAATACACTACAATCTAGATATCATGCCCTTACTCTAGAAGAAGTTTCCCCTCCTCTAGTTGTCTGTCTGTCTGTCTTATAGTACCAATACACTACAATCTAGATATCACGCCCTTACTCTAGAAGAAGTTTCCCCTCCTCTAGTTGTCTGTCTGTCTGTCTTATAGTACCAATACACTACAATCTAGATATCACGCCCTTACTCTAGAAGAAGTTTCCCCTCCTCTAGTTGTCTGTCTGTCTGTCTTATAGTACCAATACACTACAATCTAGATATCACGCCCTTACTCTAGAAGAAGTTTCCCCTCCTCTAGTTGTCTGTCTGTCTGTCTTATAGTACCAATACACTACAATCTAGATATCACGCCCTTACTCTAGAAGAAGTTTCCCCTCCTCTAGTTGTCTGTCTGTCTGTCTTATAGTACCAATACACTACAATCTAGATATCACGCCCTTACTCTAGAAGAAGTTTCCCCTCCTCTAGTTGTCTGTCTGTCTGTCTTATAGTACCAATACACTACAATCTAGATATCACGCCCTTACTCTAGAAGAAGTTTCCCCTCCTCTAGTTGTCTGTCTGTCTGTCTTATAGTACCAATACACTACAATCTAGATATCACGCCCTTACTCTAGAAGAAGTTTCCCCTCCTCTAGTTGTCTGTCTGTCTGTATTATAGTACCGATACACTACAATCTAGATATCACGCCCTTACTCTAGAAGAAGTTTCCCCTCCTCTAGTTGTCTGTCTGTCTGTCTTATAGTACCGATACACTACAATCTAGATATCACGCCCTTACTCTAGAAGAAGTTTCCCCTCCTCTAGTTGCCTGTCTGTGTTCAGATTTTCGTATTGAGGTCTTCCCCTTTCTCGACGGGACTCTGGACATTTTTCCTTTGTGACACAAGATACACATGTTTTCAGGTGAGTCAGAGTGATATCCTTGTAGGCATTCCATGTGATACGTATGTCCACATCTACAAAACACCACCACAAAACATCAATGAATAAGACAAAACAAGCAAGCAATCTTACCGATGTTTGTATTGCTTGTCAATGTGATATGTGACTCTCAGTGTTCCTTTAGTAGAACGAGCATAACACTCACCTGAATACAGCAATCTCGTCCTTGTTTGTGACATTGCTAGAAAACTGTCTTCCACAGACACGACAGTACAGGGCTTCAGGTGCGACGCCTCTCTCAAGACTTTTTCTCAAATGGTTCATAGACGTGTACAGATCGTTCTCGAGGAGATTATTGGTGGTCTTCAACAGAGTCTAACAAAACACGACATACATTTGAGCCATTAATAATCACGATGATGATATCGGCTAAAGGTAATAGCGATGATGATGTAGCCTGCGTGCAGACGTCCTCTCCAATTCGAAAATAGGAAGAGGGCCGTGCTCTCTCTCTCTCTCTCCCTGGGTGAGAGCAGAGCGGCTGTACACGTCAGGCTATAATGATGATGATGATGATGATTCAAATCAAGACAATGATGCTTGAATGTACGCCAACACACTCTCTCTCTTCGTGTTACCGATTCATAAGTGTAAGTGTCGAGCATGCCAAGAATAAGTTCCTTAATTTCACCAAACTTTCCACTGCTGTATGTTGGGTCCTACAAACACAATAAGGTATTGACATCAAGTTATCCATGTGACAGTCGTTAGACAACATTGACAACTTGAACAAGAACAGCGAGAAACGACGACATTATCAGCTGCTGCAACGACAGCAATGGATGATGTTTCGATGACGTCATACCTGCATTATTTTCTGCAGAATTGCAGGTAGAGAGATGTATCCCATCATGCTGTTCATGACGTGTCGAGTTAAATCTTTAAACGCTGAAAACAGACAAGTGAACGTTAGATTTGGGTGTGTGCGTCACGGTGCGTTAACATACTTCATGGTGATTTTTGTTCATAGTATATAGCTAATTGCATAATCGTTGTTGGGTTGAAAATCATAAATCATAGAAGCTGAGACCGCAAGGATGGATGGGAAATCAGTTCATGACCCGCATTACATGCAGATATATTCAATGTTCTCGTAGTTTTGAAGGTATATGAGCTATTTAACTAAGATCCTACAAGTCTGGATAAAAAGGTCGATCATTTGACGTGTTATTTGAGAGTTTTAATTTCCCAGAATTCCTTTTGGTCATAGCTTTCATGATTTTCAACCCGACAACGATAATGAATTAGCTATATACAAGAAACCATATACAATAGTATAAGTCATTTGCAAAAATTCTGGCCGCTACGAAATATCAATATATCAATATATCGGGTGCATTATGGGTAATTAAATAATAGCAAATTCCCCTTAAAAGCGGGTTAACGCCAGCAAAGTTGGTATAAATATTTAGTATAATGTTTATTTTAGTCATATGTTTGTTGTTTGTAAGCTTTGCTTCATTTAATAAGTTAGGAAACTCAAAATAGTATTATTTAATTACCCATAATGCACTCGATATATTGATATATTGATATATCGTGGCGGCCAGAATTTTTGCAAATGACTGTATATCAGGCAGTGTTCTCTGTCCTTTGTAGGATTATATCCATGACGAGAGATTGCTACTGAGTTCCTGAAGATTCTGAGCAGCTGCAACATCTAGTATGGTGAAAAATTTGGAAAAATGATTTTCTCCTATCTATCTACTGTATTGAAATTTGCTACGTTGTGTAATTTTAAAACAACCATCACCAAATTCGTTGATTGTCCAGAGATTTTTCACGTACAATCCTTGGCGTTCTTCAAAAATTGACATTGGAAAAGATTCTGAGCAGCTGCAACATCTAGTAAGGTGAAAAATTTGGAAAAACGATGTTCTCCTATATATAAATGCTCGATAGCGCGGATGGACCGAAATCTTCATCCTATACGTAACATGCGATGGTTCAGCAATTTGTCTGGATGCATGGGCCTTTTTATGGAATTTCCTCGTATTCATCGAATTTTAAACTTGGAGCCGTGAGTTCGAATCCCAGTCATGACATTTTTTTTCTTTTTCGTTTTCCTTTTTAATTTATTATATTTCATTTTTACACAGTTTTATGCATTTATGAAAGAATTCGAGAAGTGATGGATGGATGAATAGAGAGAAGGATGAGTGTATAGATAGATAGAGAGAGAAGGTAGGATGGATAAATAGATGGATAGATAGAGAGAAGGATGGATGGATTGATAGAGAGGATAGTTGGATGGATAGATAGAGAGGAAGGATGAATAAATAGATGGATAGATAGAGAGAAGGATGAGAGAAGGAAGGATGGAAAGATAGATAGAGAAGGAAGGAAGGATGGATAGATAGAGAGAGAGAAGGATGGATGGATGGATAGATGGTTAGATAGAGAGGAAGGATGGGTAAATAGATGGATAGATAGAGTAGGAAGGATGGATAGAGAGAGAGAGAGAGAGACAAGGATGGATGGATAGATAGAGAGGCTAGTTGGACGGATAGATAGAGAGAAGGATGGATAAATAGATGGATAGAGAGAAGGATGAGAGAAGGAAGGATGGAAAGATAGATAGAGAAGGAAGGAAGGATGGATAGATAGAGAGAGAGAAGGATGGATGGATGGATAGATGGTTAGATAGAGAGGAAGGATGGGTAAATAGATGGATAGATAGAGTAGGAAGGATGGATAGATAGAGACAAGGATGGATGGATAGAGAGGCTAGTTGGACGGATAGATAGAGAGGATGGATAAATAGATGGATAGAGAGAAGGATGGATGGATTGATAAATAGATGGATAGATAGAAGGATAGATGGATAGATAGATAGAGAAGAAGGAAGGAAGGATGGATAGATAGAGAGAGAGAAGGATGGATGGATAGATGGTTAGATAGAGAGGAAGGATGGGATAGATATAGATAGATAGATAGAAGGATGGATAGAGAGAGAGAGAGAGACAAGGATGGATGGATAGATAGAGAGGCTAGTTGGACGGATAGATAGAGAGAAGGATGGATAAATAGATGGATAGAGAGAAGGATGAGAGAAGGAAGGATGGAAAGATAGATAGAGAAGGAAGGAAGGATGGATAGATAGAGAGAGAGAAGGATGGATGGATAGATGGTTAGATAGAGAGGAAGGATGGGTAAATAGATGGATAGATAGAGTAGGAAGGATGGATAGATAGAGACAAGGATGGATGGATAGAGAGGCTAGTTGGACGGATAGATAGAGAGGATGGATAAATAGATGGATAGAGAGAAGGATGGATGGATTGATAAATAGATGGATAGATAGAAGGATGGATGGATAGATAGATAGAGAGAAGGATGGATAAATAGATGGATAGAGAGAAGGATGGATGGATTGATAAATAGATGGATAGATAGAGTAGGATGGATGGATAGATATAGATAGAGAAGGATGGATGGATAGATAGAGAGGCTAGTTGGACGGATAGATAGAGAGAAGGATGGATAAATAGATGGATAGAGAGAAGGATGGATTGATGGATAGAGAGAAGGATGGATGGATTGATAAATAGATAGAGAAGGATGGATGGATAGATGGATAGATATAGATAGAGAAGGATGGATGGATAGATAGAGGCTAGTTGGACGGATAGATAGAGAGGATGGATAAATAGATGGATAGAGAGAAGGATGGATGGATTGATAAATAGATGGATAGATAGAGAAGGATGGATAGATATAGATAGAGAAGGATGGATGGATTGATAAATAGATGTATAGAGAGAAGGATGGATGGATTGATAAATAGATAAATAGATGGATAGAGTAGGATGGATGGATAGATATAGATAGAGAAGGATGGATGGATGGATAGATAGAGGCTAGTTGGACGGATAGATAGAGAGGAAGGATAAATAGATGGCAATGGTTAAATTAGATTGATGGATAAGCGAGGAGGATGGAAGTAAAGAAAGAAGGAACGAAAGGTAGAAAAGAAACTGCGAGGTAAAGGATAGATGAATGTAAGATTTCGTGGTCAGGTCGGCTGAATATACTTCTCAAAATGAAAAGCAAAATATTTCTGTCGAACTGAAGGTAAGTTCGTTTTCTAATAAGCAAACACCTGTGTCATTGTCAGTCCTCTTTCTCTTGCGGCCAAAATGAAAAGCAACTAGACCGAGTAATATTGATTTCCTCTTAGTGAAACCTGCACAAACAAATCTAACTAAACAGACAACAAAGTTTTGAGTCTTTTTGGTCGTTATTTGATTCGGTCGTTTAGCTCCGGTATTCCAAATTTTAGCTATAAGCTTAGTAAGTAAGCTTACTTGAATAAGCTTATGTAAATTTTAACTCATCGAACAGAAAAGTGAAGAAAATTCACTATAAATATTAGGAGATTGACGTGATAACAGTCGGAATGTTTCCGTGGGCTTCATCTCACCGTTCAAAGCATTATAACTACCCAGACAGCAGGTTGGACTCTCAAGGTATCGCGTGTTTGAACGTTGGAATTTTGGCGCCAAAAGTTGGGAGGGTTTATAAACCGTCACAGTACAATTTCTCTTCATAGAATACCGAATATTCTCACGTCTAAAACGTTTTAAGAGTGAATCTATCGACCAGAAAATAATAGATTCGTAAAATAACCGTTGTAAGAGAGAGTTTTATACAATTACATGATCTACAGATAATTTGTAAATATCAGATAAGCATTTGATCATGATCTTTCGATTCATGTGGTGGCTCCTAAAAGAGCCGTTGTTTTGTGTTCAGTAAACAGAAAACCGTTTACTTGCTGCTGGTGTACTTGGTGACGGCCTTGGTGCCTTCACTGACGGCGTGCTTGGCCAACTCTCCGGGAAGAAGAAGGCGAACAGCGGTCTGGATTTCCCGAGATGTGATGGTGGACTTCTTGTTGTAGTGAGCCAGGCGGGAAGCTTCAGTAGCGATACGCTCGAACACGTCCGATACGAAGGAGTTCATGATCAACATGGCTTTGCTGGAGATACCGGTGTCGGGATGGACTTGCTTCATGACTTTGTAGATGTAGATGGAGTAGGTTTCCTTTCTCTTTCGGTGTCTCTTCTTCTTGCCATCAACTGCGGCCTTCTTGCCGGCTTTCTTTTCACCTTTCTTTCCTACAGGGGCTTTGGGAGGCATTTTCTTTACAATCAAGTTGCTTTGATAGAATCAAATGATGCTTCCTCGCTTGGAAAACCCATATTTATATGAAAGTGTGATCGGCTCAAATTAACATGCGGATCACAGATATACAAACCTGATTGGTGGAAATAGTATGGAAATGCCCTCACATTGAAATTATTGACCCTCAGAACATTTCTGATTGGTGCATTTCGATCCTTCTGTCCTCAAGCTTTCAGTATAAAAGCTTGGAAGCTTTATTTCTGTAATCATATTCTATCGCAGAATCTAAACCAAAAACTCTAAAATGTCTGGCCGTGGAAAAGGTAAAGCTAAGGGCACCAAGTCCAAGACTCGTTCATCCCGTGCAGGGCTTCAGTTCCCCGTCGGTCGTATCCATCGTCATCTCCGTAGAGGCAACTATGCCAAGCGAGTTGGTGCCGGTGCTCCAGTGTACTTGGCTGCTGTGCTCGAGTACCTGAGTGCTGAAATCCTCGAGTTGGCTGGCAACGCTGCCCGAGACAACAAGAAGAGCAGAATCATCCCCCGTCACTTGCAGTTGGCCGTCAGGAACGACGAGGAGTTGAACAAACTTCTTGGTGGAGTTACCATCGCTCAGGGTGGTGTTCTTCCCAACATCCAAGCCGTCCTTCTGCCCAAGAAGGCCGAGAAGAAACACGCCTAAGCAGTTTTACTACATACAAAACAACGGCTCTTTTAGGAGCCACCACATGAATCGAAAGATCATGACCAAATGCTCAAATGATATCCATTCACTCCTTCCCAACCTATGACACATATTTGCAAATAAATAGAACGAGTGACCTCGGTGTATAAAGTGTGTATTACATACTAAAAAAATATAAATATAAAAATGTGCAATTTTTCTCCTGAATTTTTTGATATCCATAAACTGAATCAGGACTGCTATTAGTCTCCTATGCATTAGCCTGCGTCACATCCGGACTTTTCTCTGTCAAGTCCGTCTGCGAATCGGCGCCAATAACCGTGTTCTGGACCCCCTGCGACTTACGCGATTATATATAATAGATTCTGATTGGTTCGCAATGATGCTCTTTCTTACACGAACTCCTATTGGATAATATTATCGCACCGGATGTTATGAAAGATTTAAAACCGGAAGTTTGCCACGAAATTGAACCACGAGCGGCCCACGGGCGATAGTATAATATTCATTTATGTTCTTTTACAAATATATGCAAAAATTAAAGAGAGAACATTTACAAGTTTAAAATCCTAACCGTCGTGTTAGCCGTCTTCTAAAATCCTAACCGTCGTGTAATATAGCGACAGGCCGTACGGGTTCAAACGTAGCAAACTGACTGACGCGAACATGATATCCCCAAGTTATATTTACACGACGGTTAGGATTTTAGAAGCAACGGCTAACATGACGGTTAGGATTTTAAAAGACACTTATCAATGGCTGTTTTAGCAGAATGTTTGAATTCATTGGAAGAGGAATCGATCGATTTAAAAGGAACTGAACATAAATGAATATTATCCTATCGCCCGTTAGTCTCCCTCGCAGGCGTGTTTAGTGTCGCGCCAAACTTCCGGTTTTAAATCTTTCATAACATCCGGTGCGATAATATTATCCAATAGGAGTTCGTGTAAGTAAGAGCATCATTGCGAACCAATCAGAATCTATTATATATAATCGCGTAAGTGGCAGGGGGTCCAGAACACGGTTATTGGCGCTGATTCGCAGACGGACTTGCCAGAGAAAAGTCCGGATGTGACGCAGGCTACTATGCATCCGTTCTTAGTTTCGGGCTCCCTTCCCTCCCTTGTGGGCCGAGAGCGTTACGTGACGGAACTAAAAACGGCTACGAAGGCGACTAGACTGCTATTGGCTAATTTTGAAAATTTGGCGCCAATTGTCAAGGTTTTCCTCACTGTAAACGGTTTCGTGTTAACACAGGAAGGGAAGGTCAACAAAGTACTACTATAAATTTGAAATCAAACGACGCTTTCTTCAATGTTTTTACCCTGGTTCCAGAGGCTTTGTCAAACTCTATAATACGTTTGTACGAAGCGGCGTCCAGCGAGCTGCGAGAAATTTCTTTCTCGCTGCTTCGCAGCTCGCGGGACGCCGCGAAGAACATCGTATTATAGAGTTTGACAAAGCCTCTGGAACCAGGGTACAATGTTTTACGCTGTCATTACGATACTCAATTCATTTTTTTCTGGATTTCGTCCGTGAAACAATCATTTATCACACCCGACTAAAACTGTAGATAGTATGTTTAGTTTCGCGCTCATTTGTACTTTAGATAAGCATTTATAGTCATTGACTTTATAGCATTTGGTGGCTCCTAAAAGAGCCGTTGTTTGTTTGAAGATGAACTCATCTATCCACCAAATCCGTACAGAGTACGTCCTTGGCGTTTCAGAGCGTACACTACATCCATGGCAGTGACAGTCTTGCGCTTGGCGTGCTCGGTGTAGGTGACAGCATCACGGATCACGTTCTCAAGGAAAACTTTGAGGACACCACGGGTCTCTTCGTAGATCAGACCAGAGATTCGCTTGACTCCACCACGGCGAGCAAGACGACGGATGGCGGGCTTGGTGATACCCTGGATGTTATCCCGAAGGATCTTACGATGTCGCTTGGCGCCTCCTTTTCCTAGACCTTTTCCTCCTTTGCCTCTTCCTGACATGATTACTGTTTTCGTTCTATTATCGAATGATGCTTTCTTGTTCAACGTTCGCACAGTTATTGAGGCTGTCGAACCTCGGAGAAAACAGACTAATATATAATCCTATTGGTTGGCACTGTTACAATAACGCCACATGACGTAATTAGGAACTTTTGATCCGTACTTTGGTTTTTGCATATGAAATTTGAAATATCCATCACATTTTCTAATACCATGGTTCATGAATCGTTACAGAATTCACACAAACTGTGTAAAGCAGTACTATACATGTGAAGTCAATGCAAATATCAAAAATGATTTTGAAACTTTAATCGAAATTTTAGACAGGAAAATCGTGAGCTTGAGGTTTAGCCATTTGAACATGGCGGGATCAGAAAGTATCCAATCAGATTTGAAGAAACACGAAAGTTACCCAATCATGGTGCAACATCTTAGAGCCAATCAGAACAAAGCGCGCCCAAGATAAAATTGCTATGTTCATCAACGTACTTCATCAGTTATCTTTCTGAACGCAACTAATAAAATATGGCTCGTACAAAGCAAACTGCCCGTAAATCAACCGGAGGAAAAGCTCCCCGAAAACAACTCGCCACCAAGGCAGCACGTAAAAGTGCCCCAGCAACTGGTGGAGTCAAGAAACCCCATCGTTACAGGCCTGGTACTGTTGCTCTCCGTGAGATCCGTCGTTACCAGAAGTCCACCGAGTTGTTGATCCGCAAGCTGCCCTTCCAGCGTCTCGTCCGTGAAATCGCCCAAGATTTCAAGACAGACCTTCGCTTCCAGAGCTCAGCTGTGATGGCCCTTCAGGAGGCTAGCGAGGCTTACTTGGTTGGTCTGTTTGAGGACACCAACTTGTGCGCCATTCACGCCAAGAGAGTCACCATCATGCCCAAGGACATTCAGCTTGCACGCCGAATCCGTGGCGAGAGAGCTTAAACTGGTTCTCACCCAAAACACAAACAACGGCTCTTTTAGGAGCCACCACATGCTTTAAAGTCAATGACTAATGCTTTCCACTTTGAAATAAAATAAACTCCCCACAAACAAATAAGAGTACCTCACTACCCCAGAATCTAAACACAGAAATCTTGAACCTATGAATGCAATTCTTTTCCGAGTTCGCCCTATTCTCTAATTTACACAAATACATCCTGTTCCCCTTTCCCCCCTTCTAAGAGCCTGATACTCAGGTTAGCCACTAGAACACATTCATTGTATGTGCTCTTATGTCATCAAGCAGTGGCAACACTGAAGTCCTGGGACTATAAATTGACCCAAACAATATCGAGTGACGACGTTTTACAGTTTCCTTACGATCGGGGAGTATTTTACTCGAGGCAATCGCCATCAGAAATAAACCGCATAGATAAAGTAAGGCTGGCTACTGTAGTTAGCCTGCGGATACAGCCGCTTTTCGCAGGCTATACTGTAGTGAGCCTGTAGTGTTTTACGATATGGCCCGGATTCAACCGTGATGGATTCATAATAATAATCATCATCAATCCAGTACTAGTAAGAGATCTTTAGAACTTAGAACGAAGTGATTGATTGATACACGCTGCAGTGAAGAAATAAAAGCAGTTACGTCAGTTGTGAGTCTTTTACACCGAGGTAAACCCAAAACTACAGTGGCACATTTCACGAGAAATTGGCGGCAAACTGTGTGAACAACTGAACACACTTGTGTTTGTTGCTTGAAATGAAACTTGAATTTCTTCAAAGCAAAACGTCAGCGAGCCAAGATACCAACAGTACTAGGTTTTTAGATAAATGTATGATGACTTTGTTTCATACATTTGTTGATTAGATTTCAGATAAACGACAAAACCGAGTATATATTCTGCCAACCCGGTGAAGTGTCACTGTAAAGTTACCATAAAATCGTCGCTAACTTTGTGTAGACGACAAAGCCGCCAACCAAAACACGTCTCACGTATCTCCGTGAGTAGAGCGATCCTTTTGAGTAAAAGAAAGAAAGAAAGGAGGTGAAATTGAGTTGCAATAGTCGTTGAAAGTCACGTAACAAACACATTTCTTGGTGTCGCCATGTTGGACCGTCATTATACGTACTGTTTCCACGGAGGTCCGCCAACTCACATAAATAAACATCGCGCGCTAATCGTGCCATAGTTTCAAAGCGAAGAGAAGTAGTAAATTCTAAAATGTCTGAAGGTTCACCAAAAAAGTCCGCCGCCAAAAAGGCCGCCCCCAAGCCGGCTGAGCATCCTAAATACCAGGAGATGGTCCTAGCTGCTTTGGGTGCCTTGAAGGATCGTACAGGATCTTCTCGCCAAGCCATCAAGAAGTACATCCAAGCCAACTACAAGGTTGGAGACAACTGTGGAACGCATCTCAAGCTCGCTCTTAAGCGTATGTCTGACAAGGGATCCATCCTTCACGTCAAAGGCACAGGCGCTTCTGGTTCTTTCAAGCTCAACAAGGCTGTGGCCGTCGAGAAGAAGGCAAAGAAGAAGGTGGTTAAGAAACCCGCTGCCAAGAAACCCGCTGCTAAGAAACCCGCTGCCAAGAAACCCGCTGCCAAGAAACCAGCAGCTAAGA
Source organism: Actinostola sp. cb2023 (assembly GCA_033675265.1). Classification (NCBI taxonomy): domain Eukaryota; kingdom Metazoa; phylum Cnidaria; class Anthozoa; order Actiniaria; family Actinostolidae; genus Actinostola; species Actinostola sp. cb2023. The sequence goes on from JAUJYZ010000631.1 coordinate 156,244, forward strand.
AGGCTGCAGCGAAGAAAGGAGCTAAGAAATCTGCAGGGAAAGCCAAGGCAGCAGCCAAAGCTGAACCAGCAGCCAAGAAGCCAGTTGCCAAGAAGCCAGCTGCCAAGAAACCCGTGGCAAAGAAGGCCAAACCCGCCGCAAAGAAACCCGCCGCTAAGAAGGCCAAACCAGCAGCCAAGAAGAAGGCAGCGAAGAAGTAAAGTGTTTCTGACACAAAACAAAACAAACGGCTCTTTTAGGAGCCACCCACATCAATAACATGCAATGCCAAATGCTTCACGAAAATATGTATGAATATCAGAAAAGTATTTTAAAATGCTCTTGGTATTTTCGAATTTATTAACGACAGGCGAGAGAGTTTTGGGACCGAAAGAAAAAACAGTTCTAATCGCTAAACATATGACTCACAGGACTCAAGTAGATGCTTTATTTAGATTTAGCAATTTTAGAACTTCAAATTATCAAAAGAACAGAATTTACGTCCATTTATTTTCCAACGGCCTATCAAATAAACCACAGGAAGCCCAACACATAAACAAAGGGTGGGAAGCCTGTGGCTTCACTGATGTAAATACATCGAATCGACTTACGTTAGGATGCATTACATTTAGGGTGCGTTCGATTGGCCGTATTTCAGAATAGGAATACACAGAATAACATCCCTAACTCGCTGTCACGCAGCTACTGTCCACTGTAAAATAAAACGATTCCTTGTTGTATCATAACTATTAGAAAAAATCAGTGAAAAAGACTGAATACAAAAAAGATTGTCAATGAGGAATCGAACCCGAATTAATTTGTCCTCCAAAACGTAGCGTTATCATTGATAGTCTAGGGGCTGGCTTTACCCTCTTTGACTGAGAAGCTGATTGGTGCCACTGTATTGAAATTTGCTACGTTGTGTAATTTTAAAACAACCATCTCCAAATTCGTTGATTGTCCAGATTTTTTCACGTACAATCCTTGGCTTTCTTCAAAAAATGGCAATGGAAAAGATTCTGAGCAGCTGCAACATCAAATACGGCGAAAAATTTGGAAAAACCATTTTCTCCTATATATCTACTGTATTAGCCACTATCAAATCGAGCAGGGGACTGGGAATGAGTTTATTAGAATTAATGCAATTACGAAATTAATGACATGAAAGAGCATGTTGAAATTGGCATCTGTGCAAAGTTTGATGTGATTTGGGCGAATTCTGTCGGAATTATAAACTTTTGAAACTGTTGTCCAGCCAAAAGTTTACAGTGAATGTATGGTTTGGATGAACAACATCAAAAATTTACAGAGTTTGTATGTGAAAATAGACATCTTTGATGCCCTCTAGCATCGTCAATATTAAGCCGAAGTTCACCAAACTTTCCAAACTAGCTAAGTTTGATCTGCTCTCTCAGAAAATGATGCCCAATTTTACTAGTATCAAATTGAATTAGTTTTACGGGCTTGGTACCAGTCCCCTGCTCGATTTGGAAGTGGTTAATTGAAATTTGCTACGTGTAATTTTAAAACAACCATCACCAAATTCGTTGATTGTCCAGATTTTTTCACGTACAATCAATGGCTTTCTTCAAAAAATGACATGGGAAAAGATTCTGAGCAGCTGCAACATCTAGTACGGCGAAAAATTTGGAAAAACCATTTTCTCCTATCTATCTACTGTATTGAAATTTGCTACGTTGTGTAATTTTAAAACAACCATCTCCAAATTCGTTTATTGTCCAGATTTTTTGACGTACAATCCTTGGCTTTCTTCAAAAAATGATGACATTGGCAAAGATTCTGAGCAGCTGCAACATCTAGTACGACGAAAAATTTGGAAAAACCATTTTCTCCTATCTATCTGTATTGAAAGTGCACTGACACTTACCACGGAAGTAATCACAACTCGTGTCTTGGCATTTCCTTTGTGGCGCCATGACAGACTCCAGTAAAGGAAACCATAAAGCCTAAACATCCAACACGAGAAATCAGAGTTAGAGTTCTTTGAGTCTGAGAGAGACGCGGTCACCCTGTGTGTTAAAGCCTGCGAGAAACCGAGAAACCTCGTTCCCAGGCCTCCTCCTTTCCGAAAAAGAGCCTGGTAACGAGGTTGACATTAGAGTTATCTACAGGAATAACACATACCTCTCTGTCATCCTCGTCAAACCTCGCGGAGTTTCTCTGGCACAACTGCGTGATGACGATCATGACAGCCCAGATATCGCTAACGTTCTTACGTAACTCTGAAATGAAATGAATTTCTCAGTTACAAATATACAAACTTGCTCAGTTCGGGTTGGCGAACATGAATGAATGGAATACTTCATTTACTTATTATTACATGTGCGCCGTGCAGTGCTTGTGACCATGCTTGTTGGCGCGATCACACAGGAGAAAACAGTGTATAAACTGTGGGGGCAAGAGCGGTCGAGTTGTGATAGCACTCGCCTCTCACCACTGCTTGGTGCCTGGTTTATGAGTTTGACAGTTCATTTTCTCCCTTACTTCAAGGGTTTTTCTTCGGGAACTCCGGTTTTCCTCCCTCAGATAAAAACGAACTAGTGAGAGGTTGGGAGTAAAGAATGTATACTAACTGCTATAAACACTTGACACGTTAAACAACTGACGCAATGACAAACCTATAAACTGCTGTTTCTTCTCAAAACCAGTAACAACAACCTTGACCTTCTCATTCAACGTCTGAAACAACAATGGTGTTTGTTTGTTGGCATAACTCGACGTATCTTATCAGTAAGAATGAATACTCATCAAAGAGTAATGAAAACGTACCTCCAGTAGAAGTTGAAAAGCTCCATGAACATCGCCAGCCTTCTCGAGTAGGTAGGCTGTAGCGTATGTAAATGAGTATCCACGAACGATCTGCAGAAATGAGAGATAATGCACTATCTTCTTCTAATATTATTTATCGCCACTGTCATCCCCACAACCTCTATCACCACCACCACCACCATCATCATCATCATCATCATCATCACTGAAATCAATGGCTTCCGCCAACATTATTATCACCATCACTACTCCCGCTACCACCAACACAATCATGATTAGCAGCAACAGTATCATCGTTATCATCATTACTGAAATCAGTCACTTCCGCCAACATTATTCTCACCATCACTACTCCCGCTACCACCAACACAATCATGATTAGCAGCAACAGTATCATCGTTATCATCATTACTGAAATCAGTCACTTCCGCCAACATTATTCTCACCATCACTACTCCCGCTACCACCAACACAATCATGATTAGCAGCAACAGAATCATCATCATCATCATTACTGAAATCAGTCACTTCCGCCAACATTATTCTCTCCATCACTACTACCATTACCACCAACACAATCATGATTAGCAGCAACAGTATCATCATCATCATTACTGAAATCAGTCACTTCCGCCAACATTATTCTCACCATCACTACTCCCGCTATCACCAACGTCATTAGCAGCAGCAGCGGTGTTTAATATCGAATCATACCAACCTGTGTATACATAGCTGGCACAGGGAGAGGGGAGGGGAGGGGAGAATATTGGGAAGGAGAAAGGGAGGGGGAGGGGGGAGGGGGACTTTCCTTCTCTCCTCCAGTGTGGCCAGCTAGCAGGCTACAATACTTACAGCAAGTGTTTCCTCTATACGATAGTTATCACTGGCTCGTAAGTAGTTAAACACAGCCTGGTCGTGTTCAAACTGACACATAAGGTAGATATACCTCTCATGCACATCGACATCGGGCGTCACTTCCTGTTTGGCAACAGGCGACCTGATAAACGAGCACAAAGCAATCGATAAAGAAATGACGTTACTTGAAAATAGCACGGCACGATAGCAGGGGAAGTAATGACATTCGACCAGCAGAATTCATTCAATTAGAACTATTAAAGGCGGCAAGAACGGAGAAAAGGAAGAAGTCGAAGGTTGGAAGAGGAACAGGCAAAGGGAAGGAAGTCATATATAAGTTTAGTTTATAAATGGGAGTGTATAACAATCGACTGAAATGATATGCTACGTTACAGTGTTATAGTGTGTTACCTGCTGTCAAATACTCCTTTGAGAAATTCGTACTGAGTTTTTGGTTGGTCCTAACAATATCGATAACATGTATATATCAGATGACATCCATCCATTAATTCATTCATCCATTAATCAATAACTGATATCGAAATTACACTCCAATGACTCTGGACAACGGTTCCAAGTCGAGGCTATCGGGTCAAGTTTTTGTTCTGACCCGATAGCCTCGACTTGAAACCGTTGTTCAGAGTCATTGGAGTGTAACTTCAATATCAGCTATTCATCCATCCATTAATCAATTTATCCATCCATCCATCCATCCATTTATTCATTCATCCATCCATCTATCCATCCATCCATTTATTCATTCATTCATTCATTCATTCATCTATCCATCCATCTATCCATCCGTCCATCCATTAATCAATTCATCCATCCATCCATTTATTCATTCATCCATCCATTCATTCATCCATCCAATCATCCATCCATCAATCTATCCATCCATCTATTCATTCATCCATCCATCCATCCATCCATCCATCCATCCATCTATTCATTCATCCATCCATCCATCCATCCATCCATTCATCAATCTATCCATCCATCTATTCATTCATCCATCCATTCATCAATCTATCCATCCATCTATTCATTCATCCATCCAATCATCCATCCATTCATTCATCGATCCATTCATCCATCCATCTATTCATTCATCCATCCATCCATCCATCCATCCATTCATCAATCTATCCATCCATCTATTCATTCATCCATCCATTCATCAATCTATCCATCCATCTATTCATTCATCCATCCATCCATCCATCCATCCATTCATCAATCTATCCATCCATCTATTCATTCATCCATCCATTCATCCATCCATCCATTCAACCATCCATCCATTCAACCATCCAATCATCTATCCATTATAGACCACCAACAAGTTTCATTCATTCTTACCTCAAGTCTATACACAACTGGTGTCAGAGTGTCGGGGAAATGGACGAGAACAAGGTTAGCCATATGCAAACAACTGATTGACACAAGTTCCTGCAACAAAGGAATCACTTTTTCATCTACTATCCCACAATTCTTACTTCACTTCAAGTCTTTCTTTAGATTTGATAGTTTGCTACCTGAAGACTGTTCAGAGCTGCTTGTTTGACTTCTTCTCTCTCTATATCAGTGTAGATGTCATCAGTCATGACACTTTGTATGTATTTGAAAGCTTGGTCCTAGTGACGGAAACAGAGATAGCATTTTGTTGGCTTCAGAATGATTTTTTCCCACAAAATAATTTAATAATAATAATAATAATAATAATAATAATAATAATAATAATAATAATAATAATAATAATAATAATAATAATAATAATATTATTATTATTAATATAATAATAATAATAATAATAATAATAATAGTAGTAGTAATAATAATAATAATAATTTAATACTTATATAGCGCAAATATTACATGTATATATATGAAGGAATGCGCTTTACAAACCTAAACTATAACTACTAGAGCGATTGATTACCTTTCTAGCAGCGTCTCTGAAGTAACAAGACAGAACTCTCGCAAACTGTCGCTTCTTTTCGTACAGCATCTCACAGACGCGATAACTGGAGTGAAGAAAATAGAAAATCAGGAATCACAATGACATTGATCATATACTTCACTGTGAACTTACAATTTAGCATTCTCAGCCAAGACGAGAATCCTTTCATCGTCAAACTGCCTGAGAACACCAGCAACCAACAGTTCAAGTAGAGCCTGCAAAACGAAGATACTTCAGTTTTCTTTTTCGTTTGTTTATTTTTGCTCATCCAATTATTACAATCAACGAAATGTGGATTATCATGGGTGGTGTAGGGTTATCGTGGGTGGTGTGGGGTTATCATGGGTGGTGTGGGGTTATCATGGGTGGTGTGGGGTTATCATAGGTGATGTGGGGGAGGAGTAACTGAATCATTCTTTGATTTTTCAGGCTTCTGACTGACCTGTTGTCGTTCTTCGTGTCTAGAATCGTCATCAGGATTAGCAAGATACTCGAGAACCTAAAACGTGAATGAAGTAACTCAGTTTACTTGAATATAACACTGACGTTACCGTGGACACAGCCCTACCTGTTCAAACAGAACCTTATTGACGTGAATGGTATTCTCGTGCTTAGCCATCTGACGAGCCAAGAACGTAAAAAGACTACCAACTTGAGTTGGCTGAAGAAAGAAGAAGGTTAGATGTAAGTATTGGTGTATATGTCATCATTGATGATAGCAACATCATCGTCATCATCGTCATGAAAATCATCATGGCAATCATCATGGCATTCATCATCATAGTCAACTTATCATCGCCATCAGCCATTATTACATTATCATCTTCACCACCACCACCACCACCACCACCACTACTACCACCATCACCACTACCACTACTACTACTACCACCATCACCATCACCACCACTATCACCACCATCAAAAACAATAACAACAACAAACATCATCAGCGGTATCGTGACTGCCTATAATTGTAACAAACAGTTATCTCATAACTTCTTCTGTCAAACTTCTATTTCACTCTGAGCTGAATATCGCACAAAAACCTTATGAGTACATCATTGTTTGTGGTGAATAACTTACAGAAAAGCCAGTATTTTGCACCATCAGCTGCAGCAGTATATTAACTATGTACTGACGTCCTGATGTGTTGTCTGGACCCCTGGATGACAAAAAGCAAAAACACTACATCAACATTGACAGCAATTCTACCAAGTAACGAGGTAACACACTGAAACATAAAACCAATGATTGACATAATTATATATGAGTGTAGCTACCGTATAGAAATAAAATTTATGATAATAATTATCATAAATTTATTTATTGGTGATAATCAGTGATGACGGTGATGATAATGACGATGAATATCAGCGATGATGATGATGATGGTGCTGATAATGATCAGTGATCATGATGATGACGAGAAAGATGATGATGATAATAATAATAATAAATAATAATAATCTTTATTTAGTGTAGATTTCAAATACAGCAATAAGGGCTGGTTTCCAATTTGGCCCACAACTAAAATATACAACAATAATGATGCTAACGATTAACACTTTAGTTACAATGATGCTGATGATCAGTGGCTATCACACAAACTGCTCTAGTAGGTGAGACAACCAGATAAATTCTTACCTGAAATCATTATCAAACTCTTTCTCTTCAAATGCCTGGGAGAAAAGTATGACACAAAGCGATTATTTGGTAGACAGAGAAATGAGATAAAAATCACAATTAAAGTTCAAAGGTTCATTTATTTCCATATACAGTCTATTTACATACTGTTCTTACCATGGATAGCACATTGAGGAATTCCTGGGTATCAAACTCCAGTAAAATCCTTAGGTATGGGTAGGTTCGCTCAGCTGAAAGAGAAAGCAAGATACTGAGATGTATAGAAGTTGGTGGGACAAAGAAAAGAGAATGAATGGAATGGACAATCCAACATCAAACAACTTAGACCGTAAGCAGTCAACCTTAGATTTAAGCAGTATCCTTTAATTTCCTTGTTCTTTAAAATTTTACGATCGAAGTGTGTATCAGTGCTGAGCAGGCTGGTATGGAGTCAAGAATCTCCAAGGGGAGTGGTCACGGGGAGGGAGGGTCCAAAGAAAAATAAAGGACTGCACTCACTCAGTCTACAAACAACTCTAATGACAATACACTGTTTTTATGGGAATACAATGTTTTTATGAGACTCACTGAGTCGTCATAGATCTACTTTTATCATGTGACTACTTACATTCGAACGCATCCCTTGTGTGGACAGCGGTTATACAATTAAATACCTGCATGTAGGTGTTGGAGAAAGATCAGTCATTGTTTAAAAGTAGTGCCATTCGGTTACGAGTGCTTTTACACTCAATGCGTTTACTAACAGTAGATGTAATATTATCTTAACTTCCAGCATTCAAGAATACTATTTTGACAGTTTGCCTCTATTCTGTTCCCTTTTTGTAATCTTTTCATTTTGCTTATCTGAATTTGTTTCTTTTAAAATATCCAATATTTAGCATACCTCTGTTTTGACAACTGTAACAATGTCTTCAGGAATTTCCCCCAGAGGAAACGCCCTTCCAGCGAGGCTACAACTGATGTACACTAAAATCCTGTATCCCAAGTCATGGTCTTGATCTGAGTATAAATAAGGCATTGAGTATGAAACACAGAATAACAATCAACACATTGTAGTAAAATACAGTACCAACCAGCTAGTTGTTGTCCTGACTGAAGTGCACTTCGTAGAACTCCTAGTAACTCCTGTACAGATAACAAAGACAGGCAGTTCATTTCCCTCGAGTAGTAACGAGACATACAGAAGAACCACCTCTAGTAGTGTGGGCACTGGCTACCCACCCATAGTCAGGGGGAGGTGGAGGTGGAGGAGAGGGGGAGGTGGAGGAACAGCTAGGTGGCAAAGAGCTACCAGTGCCTAGAGGGGTAGGGAATAGTTACTTACCTCTAGAGGGGTGGTGTAATCTCTCATTCCACGATTATAAACATACAATATGGCATCATACAGACAATGCGACCAACATAACTTTACCATCTGCAACAATGTAAAGACACAATATTTAAAACTATGTGAAGTGTGCCATTGCAGACTTTCCCTATGATAAGTTCCTTGTGAATACAGCCACCTCACATCACGGAGGGGGACGTGGGGGCTCACGGTATTGTGGTATGAGCTACCCCCCAACGTTCCCCTCATCATGGGGACTATTTCCAGTGCCTGGTGCGAGGCAGAGCTCTATATTCACAGTCTAACCAACTAAAAAAATACCTGGTGAATATCCAGATTGATGACATCTAAATGAAGCAGACAAGATTCAACTTCCTTCACTTTTCCAATGGTTTGATAATGCTCTACATGAAGGATAACAAAGACAATGCTTAATTTCTAGCTATCATAGAGGCATGTACACACCCCATACACACCCCGTACACACCCCATAAACACTGTAGCTCATCTAGTAAATGGGGAGCTAATTAATGAGTTGCAGTCATTAGGTGACCTACCGATGAAATCTTTCATCACAATGGCACTGAGATATGTCAGTCTGTAAAATAGGAAACTTGAAAATCAGAACTTTGAGAATTCAATATTAGCACTCTTTGCATTACTACACAACCACTAGAGATGGAATATTTGTCTGGTAAGTTTGTAGACTTACTTGTACTGTCTATCTTACTTAGTCTATACATGTACTGTCTATCTTACTTAGTCTATACATGTACTGTCTATCTTACTTAGTCTATACATGTACTGTCTATCTTACTTAGTCTATACATCTATACTGTATACATGTACTGTCTATCTTACTTAGTCTATACATGTACTGTCTATCTTACTTAGTCTATACATGTACTGTCTATCTTACTTAGTCTATACATGTACTGTCTACTTAGTCTATACTTAGTACTGTCTATACATGTACTGTCTATCTTACTTAGTCTATACATGTACTGTCTATCTTACTTAGTCTATACATGTACTGTCTATCTTACTTAGTCTATACATGTACTGTCTATCTTACTTAGTCTATACATGTACTGTCTATCTTACTTAGTCTATACATGTACTGTCTATCTTACTTAGTCTATACATGTACTGTCTATCTTACTTAGTCTATACTGTCTATCTTACTTAGTCTACTGTCTATCTTACTTAGTCTATACATGTACTGTCTATCTTACTTAGTCTATACATGTACTGTCTATCTTACTTAGTCTATACATGTACTGTCTATCTTACTTAGTCTATACATGTACTGTCTATCTTACTTAGTCTATATACATGTACTGTCTATCTTACTTAGTCTATACATGTACTGTCTATCTTACTTAGTCTATACATGTACTGTCTATCTTACTTAGTCTATACATGTACTGTCTATCTTACTTAGTCTATACATGTACTGTCTATCTTACTTAGTCTATACATGTACTGTACTGTCTATCTTACTTAGTCTATACATGTACTGTCTATCTTACTTAGTCTATACATGTACTGTCTATCTTACTTAGTCTATACATGTACTGTCTATCTTACTTAGTCTATACATGTACTGTCTATCTTACTTAGTCTATACATGTACTGTCTATCTTACTTAGTCTATACATGTACTGTCTATCTTACTTAGTCTATACATGTACTGTCTATCTTACTTAGTCTATACATGTACTGTCTATCTTACTTAGTCTATACATGTACTGTCTATCTTACTTAGTCTATACATGTACTGTCTATCTTACTTAGTCTATACATGTACTGTCTATCTTACTTAGTCTATACATGTACTGTCTATCTTACTTAGTCTATACATGTACTGTCTATCTTACTTAGTCTATACATGTGTACTGTCTATCTTACTTAGTCTATACATGTACTGTCTATCTTACTTAGTCTATACATACATGTACTGTCTATCTTACTTAGTCTATACATGTACTGTCTATCTTACTTAGTCTATACATGTACTGTCTATCTTACTTAGTCTATACATGTACTGTCTATCTTACTAGTCTATACATGTACTGTCTATCTTACTTAGTCTATACATGTACTGTCTATCTTACTTAGTCTATACATGTACTGTCTATCTTACTTAGTCTATACATGTACTGTCTATCTTACTTAGTCTATACATGTACTGTCTATCTTACTTAGTCTATACATGTACTGTCTATCTTACTTAGTCTATACATGTACTGTCTATCTTACTTAGTCTATACATGTACTGTCTATCTTACTTAGTCTATACATGTACTGTCTATCTTACTTAGTCTATACATGTACTGTCTATCTTACTTAGTCTATACATGTACTGTCTATCTTACTTAGTCTATACATGTACTGTCTATCTTACTTAGTCTATACATGTACTGTCTATCTTACTTAGTCTATACATGTACTGTCTATCTTACTTAGTCTATACATGTACTGTCTATCTTACTTAGTCTATACATGTACTGTCTATCTTACTTAGTCTATACATGTACTGTCTATCTTACTTAGTCTATACATGTACTGTCTATCTTACTTAGTCTATACATGTACTGTCTATCTTACTGTCTATCTTACTTAGTCTATACATGTACTGTCTATCTTACTTAGTCTATACATGTACTGTCTATCTTACTTAGTCTATACATGTACTGTCTATCTTACTTAGTCTATACATGTACTGTCTATCTTACTTAGTCTATACATGTACTGTCTATCTTACTTAGTCTATACATGTTGTGTCTATCTTACTTAGTCTATACATGTACTGTCTATCTTACTTAGTCTATACATGTACTGTCTATCTTACTTAGTCTATACATGTTGTACTGTCTATCTTACTTAGTCTATACATGTACTGTCTATCTTACTTAGTCTATACATGTACTGTCTATCTTACTTAGTCTATACATGTACTGTCTATCTTACTTAGTCTATACATGTACTGTCTATCTTACTTAGTCTATACATGTACTGTCTATCTTACTTAGTCTATACATGTGTACTGTCTATCTTACTTAGTCTATACATGTACTGTCTATCTTACTTAGTCTATACATGTACTGTCTATCTTACTTAGTCTATACATGTACTGTCTATCTTACTTAGTCTATACATGTACTGTCTATCTTACTTAGTCTATACATGTACTGTCTATCTTACTTAGTCTATACATGTACTGTCTATCTTACTTAGTCTATACATGTACTGTCTATCTTACTTAGTCTATACATGTACTGTCTATCTTACTTAGTCTATACATGTTGTACTGTCTATCTTACTTAGTCTATACATGTACTGTCTATCTTACTTAGTCTATACATGTACTGTCTATCTTACTTAGTCTATACATGTTGTACTGTCTATCTTACTTAGTCTATACATGTACTGTCTATCTTACTTGTCAGTCATTATGTAAGGCTCCAAACTCTCCAAAAATGTAACTTTGCCAATGGAATGCTCACAGAACTTGTAGTAGATGTCTCTAAATAGCAACTCCCTGAATCACAAAGTACTAGTATTAGATGTGAATCACAAAGTACTAGTATTAGATGTGAATCACAAAGTACTAGTATTAGATGTGAATCACAAAGTACTAGTATTAGATGTGAATCACAAAGTACTAGTATTAGATGTGAATCACAAAGTACTAGTATTAGATGTGAATCACAAAGTACTAGTATTAGATGTGAATCACAAAGTACTAGTATTAGATGTGAATCACAAAGTACTAGTATTAGATGTGAATCACAAAGTACTAACTTAGATGTGAATCACAAAGTACTAGTATTAGATGTGAATCACAAAATACTAGTATTAGATGTGAATCACAAAGTACTAGTATTAGATGTGAATCACAAAGTACTAGTATTAGATGTGAATCACAAAATACTAGTATTAGATGTGAATCACAAAGTACTAGTATTAGATGTGAATCACAAAGTACTAGTATTAGATGTGAATCACAAAGTACTAGTATTAGATGTGAATCACAAAGTACTAGTATTAGATGTGAATCACAAAGTACTAACTTAGATGTGAATCACAAAGTACTAGTATTAGATGTGAATCACAAAATACTAGTATTAGATGTGAATCACAAAGTACTAGTATTAGATGTGAATCACAAAGTACTAGTATTAGATGTGAATCACAAAGTACTAGTATTAGATGTGAATCACAAAGTACTAGTATTTGATGTGAATTGCAAAGTACTCAATTTAAGGTTAGTGGAAGAATTAATTAATTAGCATTAAAGTAATTTTCGAGTGGGAAAGTTGCCATACCGAAAGAGTTTGATTGGATGAGATGCATCTGTACGCTTTTTGATTGGTTCAGAAAGGAAGCCATTTGAGTGTCACGGTACCGCAGGGTTTATTCTTTGGTATGTCACCATTCTGTTATTGTAGCTTGTATTTTATAACTCATTAGTCTACTTGTTATTAAATTATTATTAATAATCATGGACATTGATTGAAATCATTGGGTGTAAGGCAAACAGTAAAGGTCATAGTAACTTACGTTTGATTGACTGCCAAGCAATACTGGATAAAAACAGGAATGAACTCCTAAGGAATAACACATATTCAGTTAAAACACATTTAATCTGGAATTTATACTGTGTAAGATAAATGGCAGTTTGCACCCAATTTTGCAACAGATGTTATGCAGCGTTTGTAGGTAAGCCTTGGTGGGATTGGTTGGTACATTGTATATAGTACTTATGCAGCGTTTGTAGGTAAGCCTTGGTGGGATTGGTTGGTACATTGTATATAGTACTTATGCAGCGTTTGTAGGTAAGCCTTGGTGGGATTGGTTGGTACATTGTATATAGTACTTATGCAGCGTTTGTAGGTAAGCCTTGGTGGGATTGGTTGGTACATTGTATATAGTACTTATGCAGCGTTTGTAGGTAAGCCTTGGTGGGATTGGTTGGTACATTGTATATAGTACTTATGCAGCGTTTGTAGGTAAGCCTTGGTGGGATTGGTTGGTACATTGTATATAGTACTTATGCAGCGTTTGTAGGTAAGCACCCTTGGTGGGATTGGTTGGTACATTGTATATAGTACTTATGCAGCGTTTGTAGGTAAGCCTTGGTGGGATTGGTTGGTACATTGTATATAGTACTTATGCAGCGTTTGTAGGTAAGCCTTGGTGGGATTGGTTGGTACATTGTATATAGTACTTATGCAGCGTTTGTAGGTAAGCCTTGGTGGGATTGGTTGGTACATTGTATATAGTACTTATGCAGCGTTTGTAGGCAAGCCTTGGTGGGATTGGTTGGTACATTGTATATAGTACTTATGCAGCGTTTGTAGGTAAGCCTTGGTGGGATTGGTTGGTACATTGTATATAGTACTTATGCAGCGTTTGTAGGTAAGCCTTGGTGGGATTGGTTGGTACATTGTATATAGTACTTATGCAGCGTTTGTAGGTAAGCCTTGGTGGGATTGGTTGGTACATTGTATATAGTACTTATGCAGCGTTTGTAGGTAAGCCTTGGTGGGATTGGTTGGTACATTGTATATAGTACTTATGCAGCGTTTGTAGGTAAGCCTTGGTGGGATTGGTTGGTACATTGTATATAGTACTTATGCAGCGTTTGTAGGTAAGCCTTGGTGGGATTGGTTGGTACATTGTATATAGTACTTATGCAGCGTTTGTAGGTAAGCCTTGGTGGGATTGGTTGGTACATTGTATATAGTACTTATGCAGCGTTTGTAGGTAAGCCTTGGTGGGATTGGTTGGTACATTGTATATAGTACTTATGCAGCGTTTGTAGGTAAGCCTTGGTGGGATTGGTTGGTACATTGTATATAGTACTTATGCAGCGTTTGTAGGCAAGCCTTGGTGGGATTGGTTGGTACATTGTATATAGTACTTATGCAGCGTTTGTAGGCAAGCCTTGGTGGGATTGGTTGGTACATTGTATATAGTACTTATGCAGCGTTTGTAGGTAAGCCTTGGTGGGATTGGTTGGTACATTGTATATAGTACTTATGCAGCGTTTGTAGGTAAGCCTTGGTGGGATTGGTTGGTACATTGTATATAGTACTTATGCAGCGTTTGTAGGTAAGCCTTGGTGGGATTGGTTGGTACATTGTATATAGTACTTATGCAGCGTTTGTAGGTAAGCCTTGGTGGGATTGGTTGGTACATTGTATATAGTACTTATGCAGCGTTTGTAGGTAAGCCTTGGTGGGATTGGTTGGTACATTGTATATAGTACTTATGCAGCGTTTGTAGGTAAGCCTTGGTGGGATTGGTTGGTACATTGTATATAGTACTTATGCAGCGTTTGTAGGTAAGCCTTGGTGGGATTGGTTGGTACATTGTATATAGTACTTATGCAGCGTTTGTAGGTAAGCCTTGGTGGGATTGGTTGGTACATTGTATATAGTACTTATGCAGCGTTTGTAGGTAAGCCTTGGTGGGATTGGTTGGTACATTGTATATAGTACTTATGCAGCGTTTGTAGGTAAGCCTTGGTGGGATTGGTTGGTACATTGTATATAGTACTTATGCAGCGTTTGTAGGTAAGCCTTGGTGGGATTGGTTGGTACATTGTATATAGTACTTATGCAGCGTTTGTAGGTAAGCCTTGGTGGGATTGGATTGGTGGTACATTGTATATAGTACTTATGCAGCGTTTGTAGGTAAGCCTTGGTGGGATTGGTTGGTACATTGTATATAGTACTTATGCAGCGTTTGTAGGTAAGCCTTGGTGGGATTGGTTGGTACATTGTATATAGTACTTATGCAGCGTTTGTAGGTAAGCCTTGGTGGGATTGGTTGGTACATTGTATATAGTACTTATGCAGCGTTTGTAGGTAAGCCTTGGTGGGATTGGTTGGTACATTGTATATAGTACTTATGCAGCGTTTGTAGGTAAGCCTTGGTGGGATTGGTTGGTACATTGTATATAGTACTTATGCAGCGTTTGTAGGTAAGCCTTGGTGGGATTGGTTGGTACATTGTATATAGTACTTATGCAGCGTTTGTAGGTAAGCCTTGGTGGGATTGGTTGGTACATTGTATATAGTACTTATGCAGCGTTTGTAGGTAAGCCTTGGTGGGATTGGTTGGTACATTGTATATAGTACTTATGCAGCGTTTGTAGGTAAGCCTTGGTGGGATTGGTTGGTACATTGTATATAGTACTTATGCAGCGTTTGTAGGTAAGCCTTGGTGGGATTGGTTGGTACATTGTATATAGTACTTTATGCAGCATTGTTTGTAGGTAAGCCTTGGTGGGATTGGTTGGTACATTGTATATAGTACTTATGCAGCGTTTGTAGGTAAGCCTTGGTGGGATTGGTTGGTACATTGTATATAGTACTTATGCAGCGTTTGTAGGTAAGCCTTGGTGGGATTGGTTGGTACATTGTATATAGTACTTATGCAGCGTTTGTAGGTAAGCCTTGGTGGGATTGGTTGGTACATTGTATATAGTACTTATGCAGCGTTTGTAGGTAAGCCTTGGTGGGATTGGTTGGTACATTGTATATAGTACTTATGCAGCGTTTGTAGGTAAGCCTTGGTGGGATTGGTTGGTACATTGTATATAGTACTTATGCAGCGTTTGTAGGTAAGCCTTGGTGGGATTGGTTGGTACATTGTATATATAGTACTTATGCAGCGTTTGTAGGTAAGCCTTGGTGGGATTGGTTGGTACATTGTATATAGTACTTATGCAGCGTTTGTAGGTAAGCCTTGGTGGGATTGGTTGGTACATTGTATATAGTACTTATGCAGCGTTTGTAGGTAAGCCTTGGTGGGATTGGTTGGTACATTGTATATAGTACTTATGCAGCGTTTGTAGGTAAGCCTTGGTGGGATTGGTTGGTACATTGTATATAGTACTTATGCAGCGTTTGTAGGTAAGCCTTGGTGGGATTGGTTGGTACATTGTATATAGTACTTATGCAGCGTTTGTAGGTAAGCCTTGGTGGGATTGGTTGGTACATTGTATATAGTACTTATGCAGCGTTTGTAGGTAAGCCTTGGTGGGATTGGTTGGTACATTGTATATAGTACTTATGCAGCGTTTGTAGGTAAGCCTTGGTGGGATTGGTTGGTACATTGTATATAGTACTTATGCAGCGTTTGTAGGTAAGCCTTGGTGGGATTGGTTGGTACATTGTATATAGTACTTATGCAGCGTTTGTAGGTAAGCCTTGGTGGGATTGGTTGGTACATTGTATATAGTACTTATGCAGCGTTTGTAGGTAAGCCTTGGTGGGATTGGTTGGTACATTGTATATAGTACTTATGCAGCGTTTGTAGGTAAGCCTTGGTGGGATTGGTTGGTACATTGTATATAGTACTTATGCAGCGTTTGTAGGTAAGCCTTGGTGGGATTGGTTGGTACATTGTATATAGTACTTATGCAGCGTTTGTAGGTAAGCCTTGGTGGGATTGGTTGGTACATTGTATATAGTACTTATGCAGCGTTTGTAGGTAAGCCTTGGTGGGATTGGTTGGTACATTGTATATAGTACTTATGCAGCGTTTGTAGGTAAGCCTTGGTGGGATTGGTTGGTACATTGTATATAGTACTTATGCAGCGTTTGTAGGTAAGCCTTGGTGGGATTGGTTGGTACATTGTATATAGTACTTATATATAGTACTTATGCAGCAGTTTGTAGGTAAGCCTTGGTGGGATTGGTTGGTACATTGTATATAGTACTTATGCAGCGTTTGTAGGTAAGCCTTGGTGGGATTGGTTGGTACATTGTATATAGTACTTATGCAGCGTTTGTAGGTAAGCCTTGGTGGGATTGGTTGGTACATTGTATATAGTACTTATGCAGCGTTTGTAGGTAAGCCTTGGTGGGATTGGTTGGTACATTGTATATAGTACTTATGCAGCGTTTTGTAGGTAAGCCTTGGTGGGATTGGTTGGTACATTGTATATAGTACTTATGCAGCGTTTGTAGGTAAGCCTTGGTGGGATTGGTTGGTACATTGTATATAGTACTTATGCAGCGTTTGTAGGTAAGCCTTGGTGGGATTGGTTGGTACATTGTATATAGTACTTATGCAGCGTTTGTAGGTAAGCCTTGGTGGGATTGGTTGGTACATTGTATATAGTACTTATGCAGCGTTTGTAGGTAAGCCTTGGTGGGATTGGTTGGTACATTGTATATAGTACTTATGCAGCGTTTGTAGGTAAGCCTTGGTGGGATTGGTTGGTACATTGTATATAGTACTTATGCAGCGTTTGTAGGTAAGCCTTGGTGGGATTGGTTGGTACATTGTATATAGTACTTATGCAGCGTTTGTAGGTAAGCCTTGGTGGGATTGGTTGGTACATTGTATATAGTACTTATGCAGCGTTTGTAGGTAAGCCTTGGTGGGATTGGTTGGTACATTGTATATAGTACTTATGCAGCGTTTGTAGGTAAGCCTTGGTGGGATTGGTTGGTACATTGTATATAGTACTTATGCAGCGTTTGTAGGTAAGCCTTGGTGGGATTGGTTGGTACATTGTATATAGTACTTATGCAGCGTTTGTAGGTAAGCCTTGGTGGGATTGGTTGGTACATTGTATATAGTACTTATGCAGCGTTTGTAGGTAAGCCTTGGTGGGATTGGTTGGTACATTGTATATAGTACTTATGCAGCGTTTGTAGGTAAGCCTTGGTGGGATTGGTTGGTACATTGTATATAGTACTTATGCAGCGTTTGTAGGTAAGCCTTGGTGGGATTGGTTGGTACATTGTATATAGTACTTATGCAGCGTTTGTAGGTAAGCCTTGGTGGGATTGGTTGGTACATTGTATATAGTACTTATGCAGCGTTTGTAGGTAAGCCTTGGTGGGATTGGTTGGTACATTGTATATAGTACTTATGCAGCGTTTGTAGGTAAGCCTTGGTGGGATTGGTTGGTACATTGTATATAGTACTTATGCAGCGTTTGTAGGTAAGCCTTGGTGGGATTGGTTGGTACATTGTATATAGTACTTATGCAGCGTTTGTAGGTAAGCCTTGGTGGGATTGGTTGGTACATTGTATATAGTACTTATGCAGCGTTTGTAGGTAAGCCTTGGTGGGATTGGTTGGTACATTGTATATAGTACTTATGCAGCGTTTGTAGGTAAGCCTTGGTGGGATTGGTTGGTACATTGTATATAGTACTTATGCAGCGTTTGT
Source organism: Actinostola sp. cb2023 (assembly GCA_033675265.1). Taxonomy (NCBI): domain Eukaryota; kingdom Metazoa; phylum Cnidaria; class Anthozoa; order Actiniaria; family Actinostolidae; genus Actinostola; species Actinostola sp. cb2023. The sequence goes on from JAUJYZ010000631.1 coordinate 175,008, forward strand.
AGGTAAGCCTTGGTGGGATTGGTTGGTACATTGTATATAGTACTTATGCAGCGTTTGTAGGTAAGCCTTGGTGGGATTGGTTGGTACATTGTATATAGTACTTATGCAGCGTTTGTAGGTAAGCCTTGGTGGGATTGGTTGGTACATTGTATATAGTACTTATGCAGCGTTTGTAGGTAAGCCTTGGTGGGATTGGTTGGTACATTGTATATAGTACTTATGCAGCGTTTGTAGGTAAGCCTTGGTGGGATTGGTTGGTACATTGTATATAGTACTTATGCAGCGTTTGTAGGTAAGCCTTGGTGGGATTGGTTGGTACATTGTATATAGTACTTATGCAGCGTTTGTAGGTAAGCCTTGGTGGGATTGGTTGGTACATTGTATATAGTACTTATGCAGCGTTTGTAGGTAAGCCTTGGTGGGATTGGTTGGTACATTGTATATAGTACTTATGCAGCGTTTGTAGGTAAGCCTTGGTGGGATTGGTTGGTACATTGTATATAGTACTTATGCAGCGTTTGTAGGTAAGCCTTGGTGGGATTGGTTGGTACATTGTATATAGTACTTATGCAGCGTTTGTAGGTAAGCCTTGGTGGGATTGGTTGGTACATTGTATATAGTACTTATGCAGCGTTTGTAGGTAAGCCTTGGTGGGATTGGTTGGTACATTGTATATAGTACTTATGCAGCGTTTGTAGGTAAGCCTTGGTGGGATTGGTTGGTACATTGTATATAGTACTTATGCAGCGTTTGTAGGTAAGCCTTGGTGGGATTGGTTGGTACATTGTATATAGTACTTATGCAGCGTTTGTAGGTAAGCCTTGGTGGGATTGGTTGGTACATTGTATATAGTACTTATGCAGCGTTTGTAGGTAAGCCTTGGTGGGATTGGTTGGTACATTGTATATAGTACTTATGCAGCGTTTGTAGGTAAGCCTTGGTGGGATTGGTTGGTACATTGTATATAGTACTTATGCAGCGTTTGTAGGTAAGCCTTGGTGGGATTGGTTGGTACATTGTATATATAGTACTTATGCAGCGTTTGTAGGTAAGCCTTGGTGGGATTGGTTGGTACATTGTATATAGTACTTATGCAGCGTTTGTAGGTAAGCCTTGGTGGGATTGGTTGGTACATTGTATATAGTACTTATGCAGCGTTTGTAGGTAAGCCTTGGTGGGATTGGTTGGTACATTGTATATAGTACTTATGCAGCGTTTGTAGGTAAGCCTTGGTGGGATTGGTTGGTACATTGTATATAGTACTTATGCAGCGTTTGTAGGTAAGCCTTGGTGGGATTGGTTGGTACATTGTATATAGTACTTATGCAGCGTTTGTAGGTAAGCCTTGGTGGGATTGGTTGGTACATTGTATATAGTACTTATGCAGCGTTTGTAGGTAAGCCTTGGTGGGATTGGTTGGTACATTGTATATAGTACTTATGCAGCGTTTGTAGGTAAGCCTTGGTGGGATTGGTTGGTACATTGTATATAGTACTTATGCAGCGTTTGTAGGTAAGCCTTGGTGGGATTGGTTGGTACATTGTATATAGTACTTATGCAGCGTTTGTAGGTAAGCCTTGGTGGGATTGGTTGGTACATTGTATATAGTACTTATGCAGCGTTTGTAGGTAAGCCTTGGTGGGATTGGTTGGTACATTGTATATAGTACTTATGCAGCGTTTGTAGGTAAGCCTTGGTGGGATTGGTTGGTACATTGTATATAGTACTTATGCAGCGTTTGTAGGTAAGCCTTGGTGGGATTGGTTGGTACATTGTATATAGTACTTATGCAGCGTTTGTAGGTAAGCCTTGGTGGGATTGGTTGGTACATTGTATATAGTACTTATGCAGCGTTTGTAGGTAAGCCTTGGTGGGATTGGTTGGTACATTGTATATAGTACTTATGCAGCGTTTGTAGGTAAGCCTTGGTGGGATTGGTTGGTACATTGTATATAGTACTTATGCAGCGTTGTTGTAGGTAAGCCTTGGTGGGATTGGTTGGTACATTGTATATAGTACTTATGCAGCGTTTGTAGGTAAGCCTTGGTGGGATTGGTTGGTACATTGTATATAGTACTTATGCAGCGTTTGTAGGTAAGCCTTGGTGGGATTGGTTGGTACATTGTATATAGTACTTATGCAGCGTTTGTAGGTAAGCCTTGGTGGGATTGGTTGGTACATTGTATATAGTACTTATGCAGCGTTTGTAGGTAAGCCTTGGTGGGATTGGTTGGTACATTGTATATAGTACTTATGCAGCGTTTGTAGGTAAGCCTTGGTGGGATTGGTTGGTACATTGTATATAGTACTTATGCAGCGTTTGTAGGTAAGCCTTGGTGGGATTGGTTGGTACATTGTATATAGTACTTATGCAGCGTTTGTAGGTAAGCCTTGGTGGGATTGGTTGGTACATTGTATATAGTACTTATGCAGCGTTTGTAGGTAAGCCTTGGTGGGATTGGTTGGTACATTGTATATAGTACTTATGCAGCGTTTGTAGGTAAGCCTTGGTGGGATTGGTTGGTACATTGTATATAGTACTTATGCAGCGTTTGTAGGTAAGCCTTGGTGGGATTGGTTGGTACATTGTATATAGTACTTATGCAGCGTTTGTAGGTAAGCCTTGGTGGGATTGGTTGGTACATTGTATATAGTACTTATGCAGCGTTTGTAGGTAAGCCTTGGTGGGATTGGTTGGTACATTGTATATAGTACTTATGCAGCGTTTGTAGGTAAGCCTTGGTGGGATTGGTTGGTACATTGTATATAGTACTTATGCAGCGTTTGTAGGTAAGCCTTGGTGGGATTGGTTGGTACATTGTATATAGTACTTATGCAGCAGCGTTTTGTAGGTAAGCCTTGGTGGGATTGGTTGGTACATTGTATATAGTACTTATGCAGCGTTTGTAGGTAAGCCTTGGTGGGATTGGTTGGTACATTGTATATAGTACTTATGCAGCGTTTGTAGGTAAGCCTTGGTGGGATTGGTTGGTACATTGTATATAGTACTTATGCAGCGTTTGTAGGTAAGCCTTGGTGGGATTGGTTGGTACATTGTATATAGTACTTATGCAGCGTTTGTAGGTAAGCCTTGGTGGGATTGGTTGGTACATTGTATATAGTACTTATGCAGCGTTTGTAGGTAAGCCTTGGTGGGATTGGTTGGTACATTGTATATAGTACTTATGCAGCGTTTGTAGGTAAGCCTTGGTGGGATTGGTTGGTACATTGTATATAGTACTTATGCAGCGTTTGTAGGTAAGCCTTGGTGGGATTGGTTGGTACATTGTATATAGTACTTATGCAGCGTTTGTAGGTAAGCCTTGGTGGGATTGGTTGGTACATTGTATATAGTACTTATGCAGCGTTTGTAGGTAAGCCTTGGTGGGATTGGTTGGTACATTGTATATAGTACTTATGCAGCGTTTGTAGGTAAGCCTTGTGGGATTGGTTGGTACATTGTATATAGTACTTATGCAGCGTTTGTAGGTAAGCCTTGGTGGGATTGGTTGGTACATTGTATATAGTACTTATGCAGCGTTTGTAGGTAAGCCTTGGTGGGATTGGTTGGTACATTGTATATAGTACTTATGCAGCGTTTGTAGGTAAGCCTTGGTGGGATTGGTTGGTACATTGTATATAGTACTTATGCAGCGTTTGTAGGTAAGCCTTGGTGGGATTGGTTGGTACATTGTATATAGTACTTATGCAGCGTTTGTAGGTAAGCCTTGGTGGGATTGGTTGGTACATTGTATATAGTACTTATGCAGCGTTTGTAGGTAAGCCTTGGTGGGATTGGTTGGTACATTGTATATAGTACTTATGCAGCGTTTGTAGGTAAGCCTTGGTGGGATTGGTTGGTACATTGTATATAGTACTTATGCAGCGTTTGTAGGTAAGCCTTGGTGGGATTGGTTGGTACATTGTATATAGTACTTATGCAGCGTTTGTAGGTAAGCCTTGGTGGGATTGGTTGGTACATTGTATATAGTACTTATGCAGCGTTTGTAGGTAAGCCTTGGTGGGATTGGTTGGTACATTGTATATAGTACTTATGCAGCGTTTGTAGGTAAGCCTTGGTGGGATTGGTTGGTACATTGTATATAGTACTTATGCAGCGTTTGTAGGTAAGCCTTGGTGGGATTGGTTGGTACATTGTATATAGTACTTATGCATGCAGCGATTTTGTAGGTAAGCCGTTTGTAGGGTGGGATTGGTTGGTACATTGTATATAGTACTTATGCAGCGTTTGTAGGTAAGCCTTGGTGGGATTGGTTGGTACATTGTATATAGTACTTATGCAGCGTTTGTAGGTAAGCCTTGGTGGGATTGGTTGGTACATTGTATATAGTACTTATGCAGCGTTTGTAGGTAAGCCTTGGTGGGATTGGTTGGTACATTGTATATAGTACTTATGCAGCGTTTGTAGGTAAGCCTTGGTGGGATTGGTTGGTACATTGTATATAGTACTTATGCAGCAGCGTTTGTACATTGTAAGCCTTATGGTGGGATTGGTTGGGTACATTGTATATAGTACTTATGCAGCGTTTGTAGGTAAGCCTTGGTGGGATTGGTTATAGTACTTATGCAGCGTTTGTAGGTAAGCCTTGGTGGGATTGGTTGGTACATTGTATATAGTACTTATGCAGCGTTTGTAGGTAAGCCTTGGTGGGATTGGTTGGTACATTGTATATAGTACTTATGCAGCGTTTGTAGGTAAGCCTTGGTGGGATTGGTTGGTACATTGTATATAGTACTTATGCAGCGTTTGTAGGTAAGCCTTGGTGGGATTGGTTGGTACATTGTATATAGTACTTATGCAGCGTTTGTAGGTAAGCCTTGGTGGGATTGGTTGGTACATTGTATATAGTACTTATGCAGCGTTTGTAGGTAAGCCTTGGTGGGATTGGTTGGTACATTGTATATAGTACTTATGCAGCGTTTGTAGGTAAGCCTTGGTGGGATTGGTTGGTACATTGTATATAGTACTTATGCAGCGTTTGTAGGTAAGCCTTGGTGGGATTGGTTGGTACATTGTATATAGTACTTATGCAGCGTTTGTAGGTAAGCCTTGGTGGGATTGGTTGGTACATTGTATATAGTACTTATGCAGCGTTTGTAGGTAAGCCTTGGTGGGATTGGTTGGTACATTGTATATAGTACTTATGCAGCGTTTGTAGGTAAGCCTTGGTGGGATTGGTTGGTACATTGTATATAGTACTTATGCAGCGTTTGTAGGTAAGCCTTGGTGGGATTGGTTGGTACATTGTATATAGTACTTATGCAGCGTTTGTAGGTAAGCCTTGGTGGGATTGGTTGGTACATTGTATATAGTACTTATGCAGCGTTTGTAGGTAAGCCTTGGTGGGATTGGTTGGTACATTGTATATAGTACTTATGCAGCGTTTGTAGGTAAGCCTTGGTGGGATTGGTTGGTACATTGTATATAGTACTTATGCAGCGTTTGTAGGTAAGCCTTGGTGGGATTGGTTGGTACATTGTATATAGTACTTATGCAGCGTTTGTAGGTAAGCCTTGGTGGGGATTGGTTGGTACATTGTATATAGTACTTATGCAGCGTTTGTAGGTAAGCCTTGGTGGGATTGGTTGGTACATTGTATATAGTACTTATGCAGCGTTTGTAGGTAAGCCTTGGTGGGATTGGTTGGTACATTGTATATAGTACTTATGCAGCGTTTGTAGGTAAGCCTTGGTGGGATTGTTTTGGTACATTGTATATAGTACTTATGCAGCATTTGTAGGTAAGCCTTGGTGGGATTGGTTGGTACATTGTATATAGTACTTATGCAGCGTTTGTAGGTAAGCCTTGGTGGGATTGGTTGGTACATTGTATATAGTACTTATGCAGCGTTTGTAGGTAAGCCTTGGTGGGATTGGTTGGTACATTGTATATAGTACTTATGCAGCGTTTGTAGGTAAGCCTTGGTGGGATTGGTTGGTACATTGTATATAGTACTTATGCAGCGTTTGTAGGTAAGCCTTGGTGGGATTGGTTGGTACATTGTATATAGTACTTATGCAGCGTTTGTAGGTAAGCCTTGGTGGGATTGGTTGGTACATTGTATATAGTACTTATGCAGCGTTTGTAGGTAAGCCTTGGTGGGATTGGTTGGTACATTGTATATAGTACTTATGCAGCGTTTGTAGGTAAGCCTTGGTGGGATTGGTTGGTACATTGTATATAGTACTTATGCAGCGTTTGTAGGTAAGCCTTGGTGGGATTGGTTGGTACATTGTATATAGTACTTATGCAGCGTTTGTAGGTAAGCCTTGGTGGGATTGGTTGGTACATTGTATATAGTACTTATGCAGCGTTTGTAGGTAAGCCTTGGTGGGATTGGTTGGTACATTGTATATAGTACTTATGCAGCGTTTGTAGGTATAAGCCTTGGTGGGATTGGTTGGTACATTGTATATAGTACTTATGCAGCATTTGTAGGTAAGCCTTGGTGGGATTGGTTGGTACATTGTATATAGTACTTATGCAGCTTTGTAGGTAAGCCTTGGTGGGATTGTGGTTGGTACATTGTATATAGTACTTATGCAGCGTTTGTAGGTAAGCCTTGGTGGATTGGTTGGTACATTGTATATAGTACTTATGCAGCGTTTTGTAGGTAAGCCTTGGTGGGATTGGTTGGTACATTGTTATATAGTACTTATGCAGCGTTTTGTAGGTAAGCCTTGGTGGGATTGGTTGGTACATTGTATATAGTACTTATGCAGCGTTTGTAGGTAAGCCTTGGTGGGATTGGTTGGTACATTGTATATAGTACTTATGCAGCGTTTGTAGGTAAGCCTTGGTGGGATTGGTTGGTACATTGTATATAGTACTTATGCAGCGTTTGTAAGGGTAAGCCTTGGTGGGATTG